>ML377090.1:4624-109538 GCA_005239525.1 Nicotiana knightiana | reverse complement strand
ACTGATAATCCTTGCTCCTTCAATGATCTTGTGTGTGTATTTTGCTCCCAAATTCGTCTCCCTTTCATGATGTGTTCTTGGGTCTATTTATATGGTTGGGATAAACCCTAACCGTGCAAGAGACTCCTATCCCCACTTGGAAACACTTAAAAACCTTTAAAACTCGGACTTTACCGAAATAGGCACCCTGGCGTTAGGGATCTAACGCCAGGCACCCCCTGGAGTTTGGGCTCTAACGCCTGGCTAAAGCCAGGCACCCCCTGGCGTTTGGGGTCTAACGCCTGGCTAACGCCAGGCTTGTCCCGGATCGCTCCTTTTCGACTCTTGCACGTATTTTCCGACGTTTATGCTCTCATTTAGCTCGGCTTCCATTTCCAACTCACCTACACATTAAATAAACTTCATTAGGCACATACGACGTGTATTTTTATCATTAAAGCACATAAAATGCAAGGTATGTAATGCTTAAAATCATGAATTCTAGCCACGCATCACATGGCTTCATCATAATTCTTAGGTTCTACCATGTCAGTCAAAGGTACATACTCATCAGGAGGATAGAGCATGGATTCTTGCTTCTCCCTTGCAGATCTTCTAAGAGAGGTTTCAGGAGCATTTGAAGTAGTTACTTGAGCATGAATTGGTTGTTGATCAACTACAACCTCGTCAACTGGAGCATCCATAACTTCTACACCAGAACGATCATTTTGATCTTGATCACTATCTTCATTATTGTCTTGGTTTCCTTCATGTGCAAGAGGTGCCTAGCAATAGAAACTGGATCAATATCAACTAATCTCTCATTACTCTGAGAATATGTCTTCTCAGCTTTGTTAATATCTTCAATAGTCTGGTCTTCCAAGAATATTGCATCACGACTTTTAATAAGTTTATTGTCAATTGGATCGTAAAAACGATACCCAAACTCATCTTGACCATAACCGATAAAGATGCACTGATTAGTTTTGATATCCAGTTTCGATATCTCATCTTTAGGAACATGCACACAAGCTTTACATCCAAAAACTCTCAGGTGATCATAAGAAACATCTTTGGCAAATCAAACTCTGTCTGGGACATCACCATCCAAAGCAACAATAGGAGACAAATTGATAGCATAGGCAACAACGTTAAGTGCTTCCGCCCAAAATGTAGTTGGAAGTTTAGCTTCTGAAAGCAAGCATCTAACTCTCTCAACTAGAGTTCTATTCATCCTCTCTGTCAAACCATTCAACTGAGGCATCTTGGGCGGAGTTTTCTGATGACGAATTCCTTGTTCCTTGCAATAGTTATCAAAGGGACCACAATATTCACCACCATTGTCAGTGCGAATATATTTTAATTTCTTCCCCGACTGTATCTCAGCTAAGGCCTGAAATTCCTTAAACACGCCAAGTGCTTGATCTTTAGCTTTCAAAGGATACACCCAGAGCTTACGAGAATTATCATCAATGAAGGTCACAAAGTAAAGTGCACCACCTTTTGACTTTACTTTAAAAGGACCACATCAATCAGAGTGTACTAGCTCCAATAAATTGTGCTTTCTTAAGGAAGGATGGCTATGAAAGGAAACCATTTTCTGTTTCCCATCTAAACAATGGATACACCTTTTTAGCTTTGCTTGTTTCACTCCAGAAAGCATACTTTTCTTAGCCAAACAGGTAATCCCCCTCTCACTCATATGACTCAATCTTCTGTGCCACAATTGCGATAAAGTGTCACTTTCCACAAGATTTATGGAGTCATTAAGAATAGAGCCATGTGTCACATATAAATGACCAGACTTGACTCCTCGAGCCACTACCAACGAGCCTTTAGTAAGCTTCCATTGTCCATTAAAGAGGGCATTATGGTAACCTTTATCGTCTAATCTTCCTTCGGAGATCAAATTAAAAGGAAATTCTGGAGCATGCTTGACATCTTGAAGAACTAACGTTGAACCATTATTAGTTTTCAAACAAACTGTACTAACACCAACCAGCTTAACTTAACTGGCATTGCCCATCTTTAACACTCTAGAATCAACAGGAGTATAAGATGAGAAAAAATCTTTTCTTGGTATGACATGTGAGGTAGCTCCAGAATCTACTATCCAGCTCGTCTCATGGGATACCAAATTGATGACATTTTAATCATAAGCAAAAAGAAGGTCATCTCGAACAATAGAAGCAACAATGTTCTTGCTATTTTTAACTTTATTTCCTTCTCTAATGTCTTGCAACCACTTGTGGCAAAACCTTTGACGTGTCCTTTCTTGCCACAGTGGTTGCATGTAATATTATGGTATTTGGACCTTGACTTACTTCTACTTTTACCTCTATTCCTCGAGCCTCTTGTTCTATCTCTTCCTTGGTCTTCTGTAACCAAGATATCTGCTTGTGAGGACGAACCTTGAGATTTCCTTCTTACTTCCTCGTTCAACACACCACTCTTGGAATATTCCATGGTCACCTTACCTCCAGGAGCTGAATTTGTCAAAGAAACACGAAGAGTTTCTCAAGAGTCTGGCAGAGCATAAGAAGTCAAAGTCCTTGTATCTCATCATCAAAATTAACTCCCATTCTCATCTGATCAAGGATAGGTTGCCTTTCTTGTATTTAAAGATCATCAATTTCTTTAGCAGGAACAACTTGTTGTTCCCAGTTTTTGAAGTATAAATAGTCTCTAGCTTTTCCCACAATAATCTAGCATATGTCTCGTTTACAATCCATTGTCGTATATATCCACATAATTGTTGGTGCTCGAAATCCCAATCTTCATCATATATACTCTCGGGTTTATGAGCTGCAAAAATGGGTAGATACATCTTCTTCACGAACAACAAATATTTCATCTTGCTTCTCAAAACATTATAATTTCTCCCATTTAAATGTATCATCTTGCTCATATTCACCTCCATTCCGCAACAACTTGGATAAATAACCAAGGCTCTGATACCACTGTTATGTCGAGGAAGAGGCAAACCCGAAAATAAAGAAGATAAAGAACACCAAATTTTAACGTGGAAAACCCTTCAAATCGAAGGTAAAAACCATAGGATCACAAAGTTCCAAAAAGCTCCACTATAATAATAAGAGGGTTACAGAAGTTCTTCAAATTGACTACACAACAAGTGTCAAACACGGAGCAACAATAGCAACAATAGAAACAACAAATCAATTGAAGAAGAGGAGAATCCACAAAAATGAAGCTGTTGTTCGAGGCTCTAATTTAGATTATACGGGCCTAAAAATCCGATCTTCACCATTCAAATAAAATAACAAGATGTTGCAAATACTCAACAAAAATTTCAGCCCAATCCAACGGTTAACGAATTAGAAAACGTGATTTAAATTTGGCTGGTCGGAATAAGAATCTGCAGCAAAATGAATACTTTTCTTCTCTCTTCTATCTTGATGAAAGCTCTCTCAAAAATCACTCTCAAGTGCTTAAGTCTTTCAAAGACTTGTACCAATGAGCTTAGAACAATTCTCCAAGGTTGTCTTATTTATAGATAATGAGTGGTGCTTTCTCTTAAAGCAAAACCAACTCTAAATATGAAAAAAAATTGAATTCAATCTGAATAGGAATGAAAACCGAAAGAGAATAGGATTAGGCCATTGGGCCGTTGGCTGCACAACATAGGCATGTGCCCAATGTATATATGTATATGTGTATATATATATATATATATATATATATATATAGAGAGAGAGAGAGAGAGAGATAGAGAGAGAGTTGTAAGATTATATCTAGACATATATATTTGGTATTTTTCTATATGTTTGGTAGTAATTCTTTTTGCTGTAAACTGAAAATCGCGCCGAATTGAGTTTTTAAAAATCAAAATAGAAATCCAAACCGAATTATTGAATTAACAAGAACCAAAGCACCCATTTCAGTTCTGTAATTCTATTATTTTCAAACTAGTATTAGCACCCGCGCGGATGCGCGGACACTAACCATGTCAAATATTTGAGTTATTTGGATAATATGTAAATAAATCATAAAATTTGAATCTTCTCGATAAATTGTCATGGTCCCAAATCTAAACCAGTCATGATTGCGCCTATCGTGGAACTAAGCCAACCAAATCTACACTCAAATCGTAAATAATCTTTCATTTATATCATTACTAAACTGATAACCCAAAAAGGTTTCGTTTATTTATTTTAAAATAGATAAAGCTACATCGAATATTAAATCCAATCCCGAGATCCCGGAGTCACTAGTCATGAGCATCTACAGAAAATATACAACTCCGAAAAATAAACTCTATAATAGTAAGCACGAGAGAGAGCAGGGCTGCGGACGCGTGCAACTACCTCTCAAAATCTCCGAGAAGTCTCTGCTACAAATACACAGGTCACTCTGCCCTAGCACCTGGATCTGCACACAAGGTGCAGGGAGTAATGTGAGTACGCCAACTCAGTAATAATGAAAATAAATCAGGTCTGAGCAGTAAGAAACAAGTAGAGTCAAATCATCATTTCACAATAAGCACATCCTTTCTTTTCAACAGTGTACACGTTAAATCATCACGCTTAAAAGCCGATTTCAGTAAAAATCATTTGGGAATATACTTGCTAACAGTTTCAACATAACTTTCAAGAAGTTTAGTTTAAAAATGATAAAAATCATACGAAGCCTCTCGGGCAAAACATATTTCATAAGTTCAGAGTGAAAGTGGTAAAATCATAAGTAGCCCCTCAGGCAAAACATGTATCAGAAACTGCCTCTCGGGCGTAACATCCCTCAGAGTCAGCCCCTCGGGCATACCTCACAGTCACTCATAATCATCCCCTTGGGAAACCTCACAGTCACTCATACCTCCCAATCACACGTCACTTGTCACTCGGCACTCGCACTCAGTAGGTACCTGCGCTCACTGGGATTGTGTACAGACTCTGGACGAGCTCCTTCAGCCAAGCGCTAATATCAAGCCACCTCGTGGCATATCATATCCTCACAATCAGGCCCTCGGCCTCACTCAGTCAGAAACTCTCAAAAAGCCCCTCAGGCTATCAGTAAAATGGGGTACTCGACCCAAAACTTCATTTTATATCTCAAAATAGTGTAAATAAGGTTGAGTTTCGAAATCTGTTAAACATAATACGACTGAGTGTGAATCATAAATCAGCACAGTGAGGAAAAACAGTAAAAGCACCCAAGGGGTCTAAACAAGTCGGCACAAGGCCCAAAACATGGCTTACAACCCAAATATAACAATAGTCTTTAAACACGATTTAACATATGATTTAAAAGTAAATACGCAACTCAATAGTTTCCACGGGAAGGACCAACTTCAAATCCACAATCATTGCATTACACACACTCGTCATCCTCCATGTGCGCCACTCCGAAAATAGTGAGAAAATACGAAGTCCAGAGTTTCATACCCTCAGGACAAGATTTACAGTCATTAATTACCTCAAACCGGCCCAAATACTAATCCGCGATGCTCTTGCCTCTCGAATCGGCTCCTGATTGCTCCGAATCTAACCAAAACCATATTAGTAACATCAAAATATGCTAGGAAGAAGAAACCCATTCAAAAAACATGAAATTTAACCAAAATTCCCGAAATTGGCCAAACCCGGCCCCCGGGCCCACGTCTCGAAATTCTATTAAAATTACATCACAAGAATCCTCATTCTTTCCTGAGTCTATACATACCAAGAACATAAAAATCGGACCACAATAGCCCTTTCAATTACTCAATTAAAGTCTCAATTTTGGGTTTAAATCCAACTAATTTCAGGTTTAATTACTAAGAAAACAACATAGAATCGAGTTATGAAGTCAAAAATCTTACCTCCAAGTGTTCCTCCTTTGATTCCCTCTTTAAACTCTCCCAAGAGCTTCGAATCCGCCCAAAAATGGTGAAAAATGGGCTAAAAATCGTGAAGATGACTTTTTAAATACACTGCCCAGGCGCTCCCCTCATCGCGATCGCGGAAAAAGTCACGCGATCCCGGAACAGCCTACGCGATCGCAAAACACTGCCTTCACAACTTACGCGATCGCAACCCTTCCCACGCAACCGCATAGCACAAAATCTTCCACTCCTCACCAGCTCACTCTCCTCTATGCGAACGCAAACAAGGCCACGCGTTCGCGAAGAACCATGGCTCCCTTCTCACGCGATCACATACTCCATTCCGCGATCTCATAGAACAACTTACCCAGCCCCCTCTGCTAAGCCTACGCGGTCACAGGAATCCCTACGCGATCGCATAGGAGAAAACCAGAACCAAAACACCAGAAAAATTTGCCATCACTCAAGACCAAAAATTGATCTGTTAACCACCCGAAACTCGCCTGAGGCCCTCGAGACCTCAACCAATCATAACAACACATCCCATAACCTTATTCAAATTTAGTCGAGCCTTCGCAACACCAAAAATAATGCAAAATCATCAAATTCACCTCAGATTCAAGCCTATGAACTTTGAAACTTCTAAATTTCACCAAAGATGTCGAAACCATCCAAAACACTTCCGATTGACTTAAAAATTTGCACACATACCAAAAATGACATTATGAACCTACTCCAACTTCCAGAATTCCATTCCAACTCCTATAGCCTATTTTCCACTGCCGACCGAAAATCACCAAAAACTAACTTTTGCCAATTCAAGCTTAATTCTACACCGGACATCAAAGCCACAATCCAAACACACTCCTAAGTCCTAAATCACCTAACGAAACTGTCCGACCCATAAAATCTACATTCTGAGGTCGTTTACCAATAAGTCAACGCCCAGTTGACTTTTCCAATTATTAAGTCAATTTAAGAGACTAAGTGTCTCATTTCTCTCCAAAAATTGCTCCGAACCCGAGCCAACCAATATAACACAACGTAATGAAGCTGAACTACATATAATGAAGCAGAAACGGGGGAAATAGTGCTATTACTCTTGGAACGACCGGCCGGGTCGTTACATCCTCCCCCACTTAAACATACGTTTGTCCTCGAACGTGCCAAGAGTTGTTCTCCAACACCATCAAATTTCCGCGTAATCTCACCATGAACATACCTGAGGGTGATCCCACGTCACCCTATCCCATATAGGTCCAATTGCACAACACAGTTGAAATTTCTAAATCCAACCTGACCCATAAACCTTAGAACCAAGTTCCCACTTCTGAAATAATTTACAAGATCAAAATTCCACAATTATAAACTGAATAAGTCTGAACACGCTGAATCAAGCCATATACGTAACCCCAGATGTAATCACATAATATATCGCATGACTCAAACACTCATAGCGATAACTCCTAATCACAACAGCTGCTCAAAATAACCCAATACTGGTAAATAACCTTTTATCAAGCAAAGCATCGCTTTAACACTCTCATAAGGTGCCGATGGTGAAAGAAACACGTAGAAAATAACAACCATTCGTCCGATCAGTCAGACATGAAGCTCCCCCTTCCCAAATAGAAAATATAGCAGATTTCTAAGCCGACTCCCGATATTTATCCTTCCAACTATGCTGTAGACAATTCTGGCAGTATTCATTCTAGGTCCAAAGACCTCTTCTCATCCAACAAGACCACTCTAATGACATGACACATCAATACAATTCAAAGCCATAACATGTGCAACTCGTGCACTCAATAGCAATATCCCAATGTAATCAAATTATATGTAAGATTCACACGAGAGGACCATCTCGCCATTAATAATTACCGTCACAACACCATGCTAAGAGCCTGACACTCATCGAAAAATAAAAACACACGAATCTGACTCCAAGGATCATACCTCCACATAAATCCGCTACAATGCGTGATCCCATCCACACGCTGGTCCACATGAATTACTTCAAGTCACCTTGCTCGAAATTGATAACCATGCACAACTCGACATCAAGTACTCAAAGTGCGTTGCCCTAACCGCGGGGAATCGAACGATACCATGCCACACGAACCCGCAAGAACATAACCAATACATCTCAATCCCGCAATACCCAATTACTTACCTTACTCAAATCTAGCTATAAATCCCAATTAGAGCCGCACCATATGTGCCTATAACCAACAATAACAACTCCTGGCAACAGCGGAGGGCAACTCATACATCACTCCAGAACACGAATAAATTCAATGACAATCGAATGGTACATCCCTCAACAGTAGCAATTCGGAGCCAACAATTCCGACCCAGTGCAGAACACACACCCATACTGGGCCTACCAATGAACCCTAAATCAACTCTGGTCATACACAATAGAAATATGACCCTCCAAAGGTACATAATGACTGAATAACAACACACTAACCCCTGGCTAACCGTGGCTACGTCTCTACAACCCTCAACTGTGAAATCATCTCCTCATTCGAGTCCCCAGACTCAAAACCCTCCGAGCACAGAAATCACCATATTCAATCTCAACTTCGTCGCCTAAATGTCTATTACTTCCCCAATACACGATCATACCACGAGGGATACCCCTACAATGTGTTACAAGGCCAAATTTGAATACCCACAGCCGACGAACAAGGAGAATACCGCCACACCAATGAAGTATCCAATCAAAACACAGTGCCTTTTCTGAAACTCATACCTTCTTCGAGCCATTTCTAAAAGTAACCCCATCTACCTGATCATCTAAGATCGTCCATGCCACCTAAGAATTCAGAACCTTCCTTTCAAATTGCATCGTGACCTAGCACCCGCAATCTCAATACTACACCACACATCGCACCCATTATGCCACATGCCCCATACACCAGTAGAAAATATGCATCTCAAACTACGGTAGAGACCATTTAGAACTCTCAAAAATCCATTTGCACTTAACCAAACCGTTAGGACTGAATCCCTCTAACTCAACTAGCTACACAGGTCGCAAAGACCCAAAAACATTGCCACGAATCATACGTAGAACCTTACCACATCATAAGCACCCAAAGGACCGATCTTACCCCATTACCATGCTGATCCAATCCACTACCAAGCTGTCTTATTTCTCCGAGTCCCTTCTGAATTACCTTCCTATTGATTCTTTCTCCCTACCATAGTACCAAAATCCTCAACCATAAATCACCACGCGAGATCCTATCACATCGCCATAAGGCTCATAAACCGCTAAATATCTCTCAAGTTCCCCAAAGTACCACATCTCAAATACTTACTCTAAAGATACTTTCGATGAACTCGAACTATCCTTCCCTTTCATGATACTATAATGTAGAATCCACAATGATATATAAACCCTGAATCCATCAGAACCATTCTCGAGAGTCACCAACACTACGCAAATTCTCAATTAAACTGATCAAGAAAATTGAACGACATGTACCCCATTAACACACCAACACCCAAGGGAGTAACCCACACCCCTAGGCAATAAAGCAAATTCCTACTTGACGTACACTAATTCCTTTACAAATAACAACTCAATCATGCAATAAGACTCATATCCCCATAGAGTATAATACAACATGTATCCAGAAATTTCCATTACTCAAGTCATTCTCAAACTCCACCTCTGCAGGTCATAACTGATCCACCAGTATACCCCAAACTGAAACCAATACAACACATAATCGGGCAACCAACTAATCATTAGTAGACTCTCCCATTTGGCTCAAAGCCATAGATAAAAACAAACAATAACTCACAATGCCCATACGCTATCACTACCACAATACTACAGTGGGATTCAACTAAATCCTTCATAAGCTCATATATAACTCAAATCATTAAACATCCCAAGTCATCTCCAACCTCGCATTCACTATTGAAATAGCCGTGCCAACTCCCACAAGTGATCTAAACTCAAATTGCAATATATATCAGTTATTGGTAAAAGAGAACTTGCTACAAAACAACATAAGGATCGCACAACCTCAGGACACCCCGCGGGAAATAGCCCCGCCTTCTTAGCCTCAAACTGATCTCTCTCTATACCCTTCGGAAACTCATAGCTATTATGCAATCACTTTATCCTTCTACATCTAAACACAAACAATGCCTACCCTCGAGGCATCACAATACGCGGTATAAGAACCTGAAGCTAATGGCAGAACTAACACTGGAGCGATGGTCAAAGAAATCTTGAGCTTCTAGAAGCTCTCTCCACACTCGTCTGACCACATGAATACCCTTATTGGACGCCACGTGCCCCAAGAATGCTACTAAACTGAGCCAAAAATTCACACTTGGAGAACCTTGCATAAAGCTTCTCTTCCATCAATCTCTATAATACCCTCCTCAAATGCTGGGTATGCTCCTCCTGGCTACGTGAGTACGCCGGGATGCCATCAATGAATACAATAACAAAGGAGTGCTAACACGGCTTAAATACAACGTTAATCAAATAGATGAACGATGTTGGGGCATTGGTCAACTCAAAAGACATCACCAAGAACTCATAACACAATAGAAAGATCGGCTTCACTCCACAACTAAACAACATAAGAGGTCTTCCAATATACTCACAACTCGAAGCCATATGCCAACTCGAGACAAAAATCAAACACCCAATAGTTCTTTCCACATATCCAGCCAATCCTTTTGTCACAATCAAACAATATGAACACATCTCACCCTCAAATCACATTCAACACATAGACATCCTGTCACAAAGTCCTGTCAACAAGGACACCAACGGGCATATAAGTCCCCAAATACATGGCTCACACAATCAAAATCTCAACACTCAAGCCACAGAATGAACCCGGCCGCATGTCCTCCAGATTGGCCCATTATCAACATGCTAAAATCACATCTTATCCATGGAAGTCACGAGCTATCGATGCACAGCTGATACCAAGCGCCCACGTGCGCATTCGAATACACGAAATGAATTCAAAGAGTTACACTTTTGGCTGAATAAAATGGATTCGCACGACAAGAATTCAAGAATGTGAGATTTTCCTAAGGGTTATGTAGCCTCTCGAAGATAAGTACGGACGTCTCTGTACCGATCCCCAAGACTCTACTAAACCTGCTCATGACTGGTGAGTCCAATATAACCTAGCGCTCGAATACCAACTTGTCACGACCCCAAATCTAAACAAGTCGTGATGGCGCCTATCGTGGAACTAGGCCAGCCAAATCCACACTCAAATCGTAAATAATCTTTCATTTATATCATTACTAAACTTATAACCTATAAAGGTTTCGTATAAACATTTTAAAATAGATAAAGCTACACCGAATATTAAATACAATACCGAGATCCCAGAGTCACTATTCATGAGCATCTACAGAAAATATACAACTCTGGAAAATAAAATCTATAATAGTAAGCAGGAGAGAGAGCAGGGTTGCGGGCGCATGCAGCTACCTTGCAAACTCTCCGAGAAGTCTCTGGTACAGATACACAGCTCACTCTGCCCTAGCACCTGGATCTGCACACAAGGTGCACGGAGTAATGTGAGTATGCCAACTCAGTAATAATGAAAATAAATAAGGTCTGAGCAGTAAGAAATACATAAGGTCAAATCATCATTTCGTAATAAGCACAACCCTTCTTTCCAACAGTGTATACGTTAAATCATCAAGCTTCAAAGCCGATTTCAGTAAAAATCATTCGGGAATATACTTGCCAACAATTTCAACATAACTTTCAAGAAGTTTAGTGTAAAAATGATAAAAATCATAAAAAGCCTCTCGGGCAAAACATATTTCATAAGTTCAGAGTGAAAGTGGTAAAATAATAAGTAGCCCCTCGGGCAAAACATGTATCAGAAACTGCCCCTCGGGCGTAACATCACTCAGAATTAGCCCATCGGGCATACCTCACAGTCACTCATAATCAGCCCCTCGGGCAACCTCACAGTCACTCATACCTCCCAATCACTCGGCACTCGCACTCAGCAGGTACCTGTGCTCACTGGGGTGTGTACAAACTCCAGAGGGGCTCCTTCAGCCAAGCACTAATATCAAGCCACCACTGTGGCATATCATATCCTCACAATCAGGCCCTAGGCCTCACTCAGCCAGAAACTCTCAAAAAGCCCTTCGGGCTATCAGTAAAACGGGGTACTTGACCCAAAATATCATTTTATATCTCAAAACAGTGTAAAAGGCTGAGTTTCAAAATCAGTTAAACATAATACAACTGAGTGTAAATCATAGGTCAACACACTGAGGAAAAATAGTAAAATCCCCAAAGGGGTCTAAACAAGTCAGCATAGGCCCCAAATATGGCTTACAGCCCAAATATAACAATATTCTTTAAACACGATTTAACATATGATTTAAAAGTAAAGACGAAACTCAATAGTTGCCACGGGGAGGACCAAGTCCAAATCCACAATCAGTGCACGCCACACACTCGTCATTCGTCATGTGCGCCACTCCGAAAATAGTGAGAAAATACGAAGTCCGAGGTTTCATACCCTCAGAACAAGATTTACAGTCATTACTTACCTCAAGCCGGCCCAAATACTAATGCACGTTCCTCTTGCCTCTCGAATCGGCTCTTGATTGCTCCGAATCTAACCAAAACCATATTAATAACATCAAAATATGCTAGGAAGACGAAACCCATTCGAAAAATATCAAATTTAACCAAAGTTCCCGAAATTGGCCAAACCCGACCCCCGTGTCCACGTCTCGAAATTCTATAATAATCACATCCCAAGAATCCTCATCCTTTCCCGTGTCTATACATACCAAGAACATCAAAATCGGACCACAATAGCCCCTTTAATTACTCAATTAATCCCAATTTCTCATGCCCTAACTTCCCCAAATTTTGGGTTTAAATCCAACTAATTTCAGGTTTAATTACTTAGAAAACAACATAGAATCGAGTTATGAAGTCAAAAATCTTACCTCCAAGTGTTCCTCCTTTGATTCCCTCTTTAAACTCTTCCAAGAGCTTCAGATCTGCCCAAAAATGGTAAAAAAAATGGGCTAAAAATCGTGAAGATGGCTTTTTAAATACACTGCCCAGGCGCTCTCCTCATCGCTATCGTGGAAAAAGTCACGCGATCACGAAACACAACAAAACACGGCACCTCAACTTACCCTACGTGATCGTGGAACAGCCCACGCGATCGCGAAACACTGCCTTCACAAGTCACGCGATCGCGGCCCTTCCCACGCGAACGCATAGCATAAAACCTTCCACTCCTCACCAGCTCACTCTCCTCTATGCGAACACAAACAAGGCCACGCGTTCGCGAAGAACCAAGGCTCCCCTCTCACGCGATTGCATCATCCATTCCGCGATCGCATAGAACAACTTACCAGCCCCCTCTGCTAAGCCTACGCGATCACAGGAATCCCTACGCGATCGCATAGGAGAAAACCAGAACCAAAACACTAGAAAAATCTGTAATCACTCAAGACTAAAAATTGATCCGTTAACCACCCGAAACTAACCCGAGGCCCTCGGGACCTCAACCAATCATACCCACACATCCCATAACCTTATTCAAACTTAGTCGAGCCTTAGAAACACCAAAAACAATGGAAAAACATCAAATTCACCTCGGATTCAAGCCTATGAACTTTGAAACTTCTAGATTTCACCAAAGATTCCGAAATAATCCAAAACACTTCCGATTGACCTAAAAATTTGCACACATACCCAAAATGACACTATGAACCTTCTCCAACTTCCGGAATTCCATTCCAACCCCTATACCCTTTTTTTCACTGCCGATCGGAAATCGACAAAAACTAACTTTCGCCAATTCAAGCCTAATTCTACACCGGACATCAAAACCACATTCCGAACACCCTCTTAAGTCCCAAATCACCTAACGAAGCTATCTGAACCATAAAATATAAATTTCGAGGTCGTTTACCAATAAGTCAACTCCCAGTTGACTTTTCCAACTATTAAGCCAATTTAAGAGACGAAGTGCCTCATTTCTCTCCAAAAATTGCTCCGAACCCGAGCCAACCAATCTAACACAATGTAATGAAGCTGAACCACGTATAATGAAGTAGAAATGGGGGGAATGGGGCTATTACTCTTGGAACGACCGGTCGGATCGTTACATAAATATAGATAATCATTGGATATTAATTAAGCAACACTACATGAAAAAGATGAACCATTTCTCAAATCTCGTAGTGATAATTTTATGTTTGAACCATTCTCATTGGTTCCATTGGAACCTAAAAATTGTCACAAAGTGAAATAATAACGTATTTATGGCAAAACACAAAGGTGGACACAATATAAATAATTTTTTGGTTACGACGTGACTCTTACTACGACTTGAACTCTTATTTGGTATGCTATTATCTGTCATAAAATATCTCTATTTTTAAATTCCAATTTCTAAAACTTTATATATATTTCAGTAATGATGATATTTATAATGATGCAAGTAAAGATATTATCCTTAATTTAAAATTAAATTTAAATGGCTATCTAAAAATTTAAATGATTCTTTAGCCGGTGGAACTTTATTTCGGTATGACTCCATTTTAGGTTTATCGATATCTCTAGCCACATATTTTGAATTTTGAATACCCTATATACATATTTTTTGTTCTTTAAATTATTAAATATTAAATTAGCTGATTTTCATTATATAACATTACATATATATTCTTAAAATTTCCAAGTAGTTTTTTCTCGACACCATACTTGGCTTAACCTCAATGCAAACTACGGAAATTGTATTTAAATTCAAATTTGAATATCATATTAGTTTGTAGTATTAGTAGTTTTTTAAAACGACACACAATATAAATTAAGAAAAATATTCTATGATATCCTTATCTTATAATCTAAGTATTTGAGTTGAAAAAAATATTTGAAATTAATGAGATCAGCTTCCAAAATTTTTATACTCAACAAAGATGAAACATAAGAAGAAATTCGTTGTAATCTTTTATTTCTGTTTTTTTTATTTATTTTTACGTTTTTTCTATATTTATTTTCTTTTAAATTATTTTTTATGTCTTTATTTCTTTTATCACAAAAAATTAATTTATTTCGCCATAAAAGGATGAGTTTTAATTAAAATTTTACGCATAAGAACTTTATTTATATTTTTAGTCTTTGGTTAAAATTCTTTCATATTTTTATTTTGGCTTTATCTAATCAATCTAAATAGGTTCTCTCACAACCACTTAAATTAAAAAAAAAATAAAGGATGAGTAATATTATATATAATTCATATATAATATGTGTATAATCGTGTGTTGTCGGTATATCATCTATGTATATTAGCTATAAAAAGTAAAAAATAAGTCTGACCGATATTTATGTAAATATTCCATAAGAATTCGGTTTCTTGATTTTATCCATGATATGACTTCTATTATAATAAGTTTAAAAACTCTCTATTAAAATTCAAAATTATCTTATCTTTTTATTTTTAAAATTACATTATATTTTAAAAAATAATCCCATTTCGAAATAATTTGTTTACATTTAAAAAAAAAAAATCACGTCATACCTATTTTATTTAAAACATACTTTTTGTTACACTTGAAAATCACTATAGAAACTATCAATTAGAAAGCAATATTCTTTTTGTTGAATTCGAGAAAAAAAATTCACATAATCTAATAATTCAAAACTAATACTATTCAACGAAAAAAATATTATACCCTTGCAATGCTGGCGTGACTGCAACTAAATGAAAAGGTTTCAGCTTATACCCTTCAATTCCTCGAAGGTGCTAAATTTAAACTAATGACAGCAATTGTATAGCCAAAGTTTTATTATTTGTGTGATGTCGATTTATACAAATTGACTCTTCAAATAAACACTTTTCAAAAGAATTATTAGTTTTTTGAATATTGACTGATTTTTGTGTTGTTTCATTCTCCAGCATGCAGGGTTACTTCATTATCTATGTGAGTAAACTTTTATTCAATTTTTAAACTCTTTTCTGTTATCGTGATAAACACAGACGTGTACCCTATATATATATATATATATATATATATATATATATATATATATATATTTCTTTTTTAAAATTAGCTTTATTCGAATCTAGATATAATGTTTTAAAAACTATAATTATGGGGTTTTAAATGTGAAAGGGTTCTATAGTTATATGGAGTAGTTTTTTTCTTTTTTGTTAGAGGCGAAGTAGTATTTAAATAATTAGGAAAGACAACAAAAGTTCCTAACATGATTGCATATTATCATTAACCGAATTAAGTATGATATAAGCATGATAACATGATGACTAAAGATAATTTCTTTTTTATTTTAATAATATTATTGATAAATTCAGATTATCCTTTAATTGAAATTCAGTATATATATATATGTAACGACCCGACCAATCGTTTTGAGTTCTAGCGCGTCGTTCAGCGAGTTGAAGTCGTGAGTAGCTCCGTTTCAGGTATTATGACCCGTGGGCGTGGTCGAAATTGAATTCCAGGAAGTGTAGAATTGATTTGGAAAGAAAATTCTCGTTTCAGAAGCCTTAAATTGAAGAAATCAACTAAGATTGGAATTTTGAGTAAACGATCTCCGAATCACGATTTGAAGGTTCCAGCAGGTTCGTATGATGATATCGGATGTGGGTGTATGTATGGCTCGGGGTTTGGATAACGCGGGAGTGCTTCGGCGTATATTGTGGAAGCTAGCATTTTAGAAGGATTTCATGAATTTGGGCTCGAAGTGCATATCAGTGAGGTTGATGTCCGTTTGGAATTCCGAATCTGGAAATAGCTCTGTATGGTGATTCTGGAATTGGGAGCGTGATCGAAAGTGAATTCGGATGACCGTAGGTCATTTTGGGGTCATTTGGCTAAAGATTGAAATTTGAAGGTTTTATAGAAATCGGACCGGAAGTGAAAGTTTTGATATCGAGGTCGAAAAGTGATTACGGAAGTTGGAGCAGGTCCGTAATGTTGAATATGACTTGTGCGAAAAATTTGAGGTCAATCGGACGTGATTTGATAGGTTTCGGCATCGGATGTAGAAGTTGAAATTTTAAGTTCTTAAAGAATTGGATTTGAGTGCGATTCGTGATTTCTCCATTGTTTGATATGATTTGAGGGCTCAAGCAAGCCCGTGTCATATTTTGGGACAGGTTGGTATAATTGGACGGGGTCCCGGGGGCCTCGGGTGGATTCCGGAAGGTTAACGGGTCAAAGTTGAAGTTGGAAAAGGGCTGAAGCTGCTGTCATATGGTGTAACCCCACCTGCGAGGCTTTGACCGCAAGTGTGGAGCCGCAGGTACGGCTTGGGCGCCGCATGTGCGAGAGTGGGCAGGCTTGGTTGGGGACCGCATGTGCGATGGGTTTTACGCAGCTGTGATGCCGCAGGTGCGGACAGTGGGGCGCAAGTGCGATTTGGGCTGAAGTTGAGGAAAACTGCAGGTGCGGGAGATTTGGTCACACCTGCGGGATCGCAGGTGCGGAGGAATGACCGCAGGTGCGGAAATCGACCTGGGCAGAGTGTTTTAAAACGAGAATTTTGTATTCGTTGCCTTCATTTCTTCATGGTTTAGGCGATTTTGGAGAGCTTTTCAAGGGAGGTTTCACCAAGCATCAAGAGGTAAGTGATTCCTTCTCATTTCCAAGTTGAATACAAGATCATTATATGAGTTTGATATGGGAAATTATGGGAAAATCGGAGTTTTTGAAGAAAAACCTAGAAAGTGTAAAATTTGGATTTTAGCCACGAATTGAGCATGAATATTTGAGTAAATTATATATTTGAGTTAGTAAGGCCATGAGTCGAATGTATCTTCGAGAAATTTTGGATTCCGGGCAAGTGGGCCCGAGGGCATTTTGGTCATTTCTCCGAGTGGCATTGGGAAAGTATATAATCTGAATTTTTTGTGAGATTTAGGATGAATTTTCATTGCTTTGTCATTTATGTGGTAGTTTCGGAGCTTTATGCATCCGTTGGAGTCATCGGAAGGGCTTGGAAGCCGGTGTTGGAATTTCGGAGTGAGGTAAGTCTCCTTTCTAACTTTGTGAGGGGGAATCGTCCCCTTAGGTGAATTAAATCAGTATATGCTATTGTCTTCAGGGGCTATGTACGCACGAGAAGATGGGAGTCCGTGAGTAGCTACTATTATGCCATGTTCGGGTAGCCTAGGACCCACTAGCATGCTTTATGTGTGTACCTGTAACCCTGCCTGTAATGTTAAACTGCTGAGATGACCAGAACGTAATTGAATGTTTAAAAGAAAGTTAGAGTTCATATTGTTAACCTTCTAAAAAGAGAATTGTTTCCGCTGTGAATATATGTGTACCTGGACTGAGTTGTATCATGGAGTATCACTAAACTTGACAAATGAGTTTCAAAAACAAAGATTTCAAAACCTATATTTCATGTTTCTTTTAATAAAGATTTTACCATTTTCCTGAGAAAAACTGTTTTCTTGATAAAATACGAATTTATTATGTGGATATGTGTAACTTTGGGTGCCTGAATCGCTTGAGTGATACGCGAGCAGGAAGACCCTGTATTTGTGTATGTATTCATATGAGCACCTGAGTCGCAAGTATGATTCGCGAGCAGGCACCATATTATTTTAACCGCGTCGAATGATCGATTCGCGAGCGGGGCAGATAGATGCCTCTATGGTTCGAGCCGGTCGGCCCCTCGGCAGTGCATAATTTATTATTGTTGGTCCGCGCCGTTCGACCCTTGGCATTACCTGTGCATGATATTTGCTGCGTAGTTGCTATGATATTTGCCTGATTACTAGCCTGAAATGTTAAATTTTCGATTGAAATGACAAAGACTTAAAGTTATTAAAAAGAATTTTGGAAGAAGTTTTTCCTTCTGTTGATTTATTATCATTTGATTAAATCACCATGTTGATTAATTGTTAATATGACGAAGATATAAAGTGTTAAATGTGAACGAAATTGAAGGATGTTTAAATCCTATTTTATAAACTGCCTATGATAAAACCATGCTTAGTGTCACTCGTGAATATTCCAAAATTAACCTTTAGTAAGTGTCTAAATTGACCTCTCGTCACTACCTATCTGAGGTTAGGCGGGCGACTTACTGAGTACACATTTTTTTTGTACTCATACGACACTTGTTGTGCATTTTATTGCACATGTACTTTCATAGCAGTGTGGAGGATTCAGAGACTTAGGCGAGCTGCATCATCCAGAGGCGATCCGCAGCTGACAAAGTCTCCTTCAGACTGTATTTATTCATATTTTTAAATTTCCTTGTCCAGTTGTATTTTGGACAGGCTTTGTAATGGTTGTATAAATTCTTAGAAATTGCTCATGTACTTGTGACACCGGGTTCTGGGATATGTATTAGGATAATTGCTTAAGTGAAATCTTTAGATCACTGTTTTTAAATAACATAATTTTATTTGCTGTCATATTTTAAATTTACGAAATTTATTTATTTGAATTATGAAATGCAAGGAAAGGTAACGGTTTCGAAAATGTTAAAACATGAGTGCATTTCAACTAATTAAGGATTTGGCTTGCCTGTTAGTGGTGTCCGACGCCATCACGACCTATGGATTTTGGGTCGTGACAACATGGTATCAGAGCCAGGTTTCCGTAGGTCTCACGAGTCATGAGCAAGTCTAGTAGAGTCTTGCGGGTCGGTACGGAGACGTCTGTACTTATCTTCGAGAGGCTACAGGGCTGTTAGGAGTACATCCCTTCTTGATTCTTCATCGTGCGAGTTGATTCCTTTGAGGTTTATGCCTATGTTCATTCCTACTCATTCTTGCTATGGATCAAGATTTGAGGAATGGAAATGGTGCTGCGAATGTAATTCGAGATGCTTCCATGTATAAATGGTCGTGGTTATTATTATGGCCCTGCAAAAGGGTAATATGTATTTCAGCTCAGTAGCTGTGTTTCTGAGAGTCTTAAGGCTGTGCTCAGGTAGTGATGATGTTTGCAAGTGATCGTCACGCGGTGTCGATACGATGATATAATATTTGCCCGTATGTTGGGAGAGATGAATGGTTTGCAAGGAGGTCTCCTTAGAGCGTGATTTCGAGATTTCAGTGCTTTTTTGCCGGTAGAGGAATGGCATTTTGGGTTATGAATGGTCTGGTTGGGGTTGATAAGATAGTAAGACTTGGTGTCTTCAAGCGAGATAGGATATGCACCTGTGACGTGTAGTCGTTGTCATTGATCGAATGGAATGTATTAATTTTGTCGGTGCTATAAATTCTTCAGTCGCGTGGGGTCAGAGTGTTGAGAAGAAGTATTGAAGAAAACGGTTGGCAGAGATCGTGAGGTGCGGTGGTTCAGTACCGGATAAATGTTGATAACGAAGGCAGCTAGAGAAAGATAATCTTCGGAGAGCTTGAAGTCATGCTGATCTGTTGGTTTGAGAGCTACAAAGAATGATCCTGGAATGAGGCTAGGCGGTGGTTCCATTTGTAGGAGGCCAGGTGTAAGAAGTGGAAGTCGAGCAGTTGCAAAGTGGGGCAGCGGAAGCACAACTTGGAATTTGAAGATATTTGTCACGCATTAATGGGTGTCCATGAGGAGTGTACGAACTAGTAAGTTAGTAAATGAAGCAGGCGTAGGATGGGGTATTGAGGTCGCAGAGAGCGTGCATTTCAATGTCGTTGGGAGGTGTCCGCGGGCGATCTCCACAGACGGCNCATGAGGGGCAGACGGACTAATAAGTTAGTAAATGAAGCAGGGCATAGGATAGGGTATTGAGTGTCGCTGGGAGGTGTCAGCAGGTGATTTCTACAGGTGGGTTGTCTTCTGGGGATAGGTTAGCAATGGCGGGGTTGGCAGGTTCTGTGAGGGGTCCTAGTGGCTAGTTGGTAGGAGATAGAATGTGTGAATGGTGCTAGAGAATGCGAGCATTTAGGGAGTTCTAACAAGAGAATTTGGAAGATTTGGATGGATTGGCTTAGCAAGATCGTGTTATCAAAGGAGGAAGGATATCAGCAGGGTCTAGAGTGGTGCAAGGAGTAACTTTGGGTTAAGTGGGGGAGTCCCACCATCTGCAGTTGGATTGTAAGATTGTCTTTGCATGAGGTTGAGGATGGTCGGCGTGTTGGCAAGTTATTTCATCTAAGGAAAAAGGAGTAAAATGGTAATTGTGTGTGGGATTTGATGAATATGTGCAAAATTTGGCCCTGTCGGATCAGGATTAGGCTTAGGAAGATTTAGAATTTATTCTTAAGGCATGGTCAAGTTGTAAGGATAGTGACCCAGTCACGTGTTTCATTGAAAAATGTGTTCCTGTGCTATGAGAGCCTTGGGGTTGATTGTATTCGGGGCCAATCACAGTGGGTGACTCTCAATAGCGGTCCTAGTAAGTTAAAAAGTTAAGAATGTGGCAATTAAGGATTTCAGGCAGCAGTAAGATCGAGAATTGAGCTTTTGCAGAGTAATCTCTGAGAAAAACAAGGACGGTTGGAATGTTCTATGATATGTTTCAGCATGCAGGAGACTATTGAAGGAATGAGAGAAATAGACTCCAGGTTGAAGAAAAGATTATCAGAAGGGTATGAGACGGGTTGTAGGATTTGGGCAGCATAGTCTCGTGAATCATGGTCACTCGGGATGAGTGAGGGTTGAGTTTGCTATGGGTTGAAGGAAGTTGTTATTATTCCTGAGGCAATTGATGATGATTAAAAGAAGATAGATTGATTAGCCATGGTTGAAATGGCACATTTGCGGCAGTGATCGGTTCCTTTGATGTGATTTGGTTATGCATGTGGTTTGTGCCGGTGTGTGCGGGGTTTATCGACCGCCATAACGGATTTTATGTGGGAGCATTTGAGTGCTATGGCCTGTCAGGTATAGGCGGACCCCGAAATGGTTATGGTTGTATAGACTACCACTTAAGATTTGCATGATTGGGTGATAATGGGAATTCACTCGTGTGATGAGATGGTACTTTTGAATTGAGTCAAGTAAAAAGTTTCTATATGATGAAGTGTTCACCCTATTGGTGGTTCGAAAGTTATGATGGAATTCTTGCGCTACCTCATGTTGGTATGTTAAGTGCGGGAAGCAGTATGTAACTGGGAGTAAGAATCGAGATTTAGGTCCGATATTTATAAGGATGTCATGAGCTCGAAAGAGCAAGACAAAGTGATTCAAAAGTTCAGAGTAAGCCGGTGTTATCTTCAGTATCACCTGATATTGATATTCGGTGAAAGAGGCTTTGTACCCTGGTCATGGGTTCTTGATGTGTTTTGCGGCCTCAGTGTGGTCGGTGTTATGGATGGGCAGACTTGTTGCCTTGTGCGGAAGGTCGTGGAAGCATGACCGCGAAAAGATTGTATAAAGTGTGACATGTAGTCACTTGATGGATTTCAGATCTGGACTAAGTATAAAGAAGTGCAATATTTCATAATTGAGAATTTATGCATGGAGGGCGTTCCGTTCAGTTGATTTTGGATTATGGGGTGTTAGTCCCGGTGATGATGGTTGTTCTCGTGTATTATGAGAAAAAGTGGGTTAATGTGGACCCAGGTAAAATCTAATAGCTTAGTTTGGTGAGCGAGGTGGCTCGATGTTTGTGGATGGATTTAAATATGATTATGGGCTCCGTGTGAACCAGACATGTTCCTTTCAGTAGAGCGCTTTTCATGGGAAGGTATTAGAACATCGGGTGTTGTTCCGTCTTCGTCGAATTCATGTGTTATTGTGATTGTGCCGTGTGAGTTGTGAAACAGCTTTGATAATTTCTTATGTGTTGAGGTCCCGCGTAGCGGGGATGTTATGTGAGCAGGATAGCTCTTGAGATCCAGAGTGCATATATATATCGCACCTCAGTTGTGCTTGAGTTTTGTAGCCTATGGCTTTATCAGTCTCCCTAGGATGGTATTATGCACTTAGCGTGCTTGTGATCGATATTCAATAATTCGTAATACTTAGCAAATCAGCTCCGTATATATATCTTCTTATGTAAATTTTATGTGTGGATCGGGTGGCACGTCGCCACGGGTATGTTATTTGGATCGGGTTGCACGCCACAATAGCGTGATGATGAGAAGGGTTAAGATGTATTTATTTTCTTGTGATTTATTTCCTATTTTCTGGTAAGAATTCATATTAATTGCGTGACATGAGTAGTTCCGTCCTGAGTCGTTTCTTATTATCATGTTCAAGTTATAGCCTATTGGCACTGTGTGGTATCATGTGAGGCTGTTGGTCATGTTGGGGTGGTTTGTTGTCTGAGCAGTTCATACTGGGTGAGACGAGATTATCGCATCAGGGATAAGTGTGATAAGGTTATGTGAAGTGTATATTAAAGAACAAATACCATCATTCAGGTTCATAACGAAAGTGACGATTCTAGTCAAGATGAGGTATTCAAGGATTTGTTAACTCTGCAATTGAGTGTGAATTTCTGCATATTCCCTCCGTTGTGGTTCTATCGCCAACATTATGGCAGGATGTCTGTATAATTGTTAAGAGGTGCATCAGGAGCATCAGATTCGTGGACCTTGGCTATTAAGGCTCAGAGAGCGTCGTTGTGGTCAGACGATGAGTTATGCGGTGCATGGTGTCGATTCAGCAAGGGTATGCAGTTATGATCTGGTATATCGTGTGCTAGTTGATACAGTGCTTATATATATTGAAACTAGGCCTGGCTAAAGAAATTTCAGGTGTTTGAATGAATTCTGAGCTTATTATATGGATAAAGAAGAAATCTCCAAGATGTTAAACAGTGATTTCAGGTAACTCCAGAGCAGTTCTTAGCACGTTCAAGGACGAACGTCGGTTTAAGTGGGGGAGAATGTAACGACCCGACCGGTCGTTTTGAGTTCTAGCGCGTCGTTCAGCGGGTTGAAGTCGTGAGCAGCTCCATTTCAGGTATTATGACTTGTGGGCGTGGTCGGAATTTAATTCCAGGAAGTTTAGAATTGATTTGGAAAGAAAATTCTCGTTTCAAAAGCCTTAAGTTGAAGAAATCAACTAAGATTGGAATTTTGAGTAAACGATCTCCAAATCAGGATTTGAAGGTTCCAGCAGGTTCGTATGATGATTTCGGACGTGGGTGTATGTCTGGCTCGGGGTTTGGATAACCCTCTTTGGTGTATATTGTGGAAGTTAGCATTTTAGAAGGATTTCATGATTTGGGCTCGAAGTGCATATCAGTGAGGTTGATGTCCGTTTGGGATTCCGAATCTGCGAATAGCTCCGTATGGTGATTCTGGAATTGGGAGCGCGATCGGAAGTGAACTAGGATGACCGTAGTTCATTTTGGGGTCATTTGGCTAAAGATAGAAATTTGAAGGTTTTAGAGAAATCCGACCGGAAGTGGAAGTTTTGATATCGAGGTCGGAATGCGATTCCAGAAGCGGGAGCAGGTCCGTAATGTTGAATATGACTTGTGCGTAAAATTTGAGGTCAATCGGACGTGATTTGATAGGTTTCAGTATCGGATGTAGAAGTTGAAATTCTAAGTTCTTAAAGAATTGGATTTGAGTGCGATTCGTGATTTCGTCATTGTTTGATGTGATTTTAGGGCTCGAGAAAGTCCGTGTCATGTTTTGGGACAGGTTGGTATAATTGGAAGGGGTCCCGGGGGCCTCAGGTGGATTTCGGGTGGTTAACGGAACAAAGTTAAAGTTGGAAAAGGGCTGAAGCTACTGTCATCTGGTGTAACCGCACCTGCGAGGCTTTGACCGCAGGTGCGGCTTGGGCGCCGCAGGTGCGAGAGTGGGCAGGCTTGGTTGGGGACCGCAGGTGCGATGGGTTTTACGTACTTGTGAAGCCGCAGGTGCGGACAGTGGGGCGCAGGTGCGATTTGGGCTGAAGTTGAGGAAAACCGCAGGTGCGGGAGATTTGGTCGCACCTGCGGGATCACAGGTGCGGAGGAAGGACCGCAGGTGCGGAAATCGACCTGGGCAGAGTGTTTTAAAACGAGAATTTTGGGTTCATTGCCTTCATTTCTTCACGGTTTAGGCGATTTTGGAGAGCTTTTCAAGGGAGATTTCACCAAGCATCAAGAGGTAAGTGATTCCTTCTCATTTCCAAGTTGAATACAAGATTATTACATGAGTTTGATATGGGAAATTGTGGGAAAATTGGGGTTTTTGAAGAAAAATCAAGAAAGTGTAAAATTTGGATTTTAGCCACGAATTGAGCATGAATATTTGAGTAAATTATATATTTGAGTTAGTAAGGACATGGGTAGAATGTATCTTCGAGAAATTTCGGATTCCGGGACGTGGGCCTGAGGGTATTTTGGTCATTTCTCCGAGTGGGGTTGGGAAAGTATATAACCTGAATTTGTTGTGAGAATTAGGATGAATTTTCATTGCTTTGACATTTATGTGGTAGTTTTGGAACGTTATGCGTCCGTTGGAGTCATCGGAATGGCTTGGAAGTCGGTGTTGGAATTTTCGAGCGAGGTAAGTCTCCTTTCTAACTTTGTGAGGGGGAATCGTCCCCCTAGGTGAAGTAAATCAGCATATGCTATTATCTTCGGGGGCTACGTACGCACGAGGTGACGGGAGTCCGTGTGTAGCTACTATTATGCCATGTTCGGGTAGCCTAGGACCCACTAGCATGCTTTATGTGTGTAACTGTAACCCTGCCTGTAATATTAAACTGCTGAGATGACCAGAACGTAATTGAATGTTTAAAAGAATGCTAGAGTTCATATTGTTAACCTTCTAAAAAGAGAATTATTTCCGCTGTGAATATATGTGTACCTGGACTGGGTTGTATCATGGAGTATCACTAAACTTGACAAATGAATTACAAAAACAAAGATTTCAAAAACTATATTTCATGTTTCTTTTAATAAAGTTTTTACCACTTTCCTGAGAAAAACTGTTTTCTTGATAAAATATGAATTTATTATGTGGATATGTGTAACTTTGGGTGCTTGAGTCGCTTGAGTGATACGCGAGCAGGAAGACCCTGTATTTCTGTATGTATTCATATGAGCACCTGATTCGCATCTATGATTCACGAGCAGGCACCGTATTATGTTAACCGCGTCGCATGATTGATTCACGAGTGGGGCAGATAGATGGATCTATGGTTCGAGTCGGTCGACCCCTCGACAGTGCACAGTTTGTTACTGAATACACATTATTTTTGTACTCATACTACATTTGTTGTTCATTTTATTGCACATGTACTTTCATAGCAGTGTGAATGATTCGGAGACTTAGGCGAGCTGCATCATCCGGAGGAGATCCGCAGCTGATAGAGTCTCCTTTAGACTGTATTTATTAATATTTTTAAATTTCCTTGTCCAGTTGTATTTCAGACAGGCTTTGTAATGATTGTATAAATTCTTAGAAATTGCTCATGTACTTGTGACACCGGTTTCTGGGATATATATTGGGATAATTGCTTAAGTGAAATCTTTAGATCACTGTTTTTAAATAACATAATTTTATTTATTGTCGTATTTTAAATTTACGAAAATTTATTTATTTGAATTATAAAATGCAAGGAAAGGTAACGGTTTCGAAAATGTTAAAGCATGAATGCATTTCAACTAATTAAGGATTTGGCTTGCCTGACAGTGGTGTCCGGCGCCATCACGACCTATGAATTTTGGGTCGTGACTCTCTATCTCTCTATCTCTCTCTCTCTCTCTCTCTCTCTCTCTCTCTCTCTCTCTCTCTCTCTCTCTCTCTCTCTCTCTCTCTCTCTCTCTCTCTCTCTCTCTCTCTCTCTCTCTCTCTCTCTCTCTCTCTCTCTCTCTCTCTCTCTCTCTCTCTCTCTCTCTCTCTCTCTCTCTCTCTCTCTCTCTCTCTCTCTCTCTCTCTCTCTCTCTCTCTCTCTCTCTCTCTCTCTCTCTCTCTCTCTCTCTCTCTCTCTCTCTCTCTCTCTCTCTCTCTCTCTCTCTCTCTCTCTCTCTCTCTCTCTCTCTCTCTCTCTCTCTCTCTCTCTCTCTCTCTCTCTCTCTCTCTCTCTCTCTCTCTCTCTCTCTCTCTCTCTCTCTCTCTCTCTCTCTCTCTCTCTCTCTCTCTCTCTCTCTCTCTCTCTCTCTCTCTCTCTCTCTCTCTCTCTCTCTCTCTCTCTCTCTCTCTCTCTCTCTCTCTCTCTCTCTCTCTCTCTCTCTCTCTCTCTCTCTCTCTCTCTCTCTCTCTCTCTCTCTCTCTCTCTCTCTCTCTCTCTCTCTCTCTCTCTCTCTCTCTCTCTCTCTCTCTCTCTCTCTCTCTCTCTCTCTCTCTCTCTCTCTCTCTCTCTCTCTCTCTCTCTCTCTCTCTCTCTCTCTCTCTCTCTCTCTCTCTCTCTCTCTCTCTCTCTCTCTCTCTCTCTCTCTCTCTCTCTCTCTCTCTCTCTCTCTCTCTCTCTCTCTCTCTCTCTCTCTCTCTCTCTCTCTCTCTCTCTCTCTCTCTCTCTCTCTCTCTCTCTCTCTCTCTCTCTCTCTCTCTCTCTCTCTCTCTCTCTCTCTCTCTCTCTCTCTCTCTCTCTCTCTCTCTCTCTCTCTCTCTCTCTCTCTCTCTCTCTCTCTCTCTCTCTCTCTCTCTCTCTCTCTCTCTCTCTCTCTCTCTCTCTCTCTCTCTCTCTCTCTCTCTCTCTCTCTCTCTCTCTCTCTCTCTCTCTCTCTCTCTCTCTCTCTCTCTCTCTCTCTCTCTCTCTCTCTCTCTCTCTCTCTCTCTCTCTCTCTCTCTCTCTCTCTCTCTCTCTCTCTCTCTCTCTCTCTCTCTCTCTCTCTCTCTCTCTCTCTCTCTCTCTCTCTCTCTCTCTCTCTCTCTCTCTCTCTCTCTATATATATATATATATATATATATATTTGATTAACATGTTAATCAAATATAGAATAAATGTCACGACCCAAATTCCCAACTCTTGGGGTCGTGATCGCGCCTAACACCATACTTTCTAGGCAAGCCAATGTTAGAAGGATTCAAAATTTAAAACAATTAAAATATAATACGAGGTATGATATTATCCAATAAATGAATCTAGAATAATATATGAAATAATGAACGAAACTCGAGCTAATACTAATATCTAACTACCCAGGGTCTGGAGTCACAATTCACGAACTACTAAAGAATACTACAAATATTTGGCTGAAAGAAATATATATTTGTTCTGAATGAAATAAAACATCAATCTAAATAATGTAGAGAAGACTCCAGGAATCTGTGGACGCCAGCAGATCTACCTCGTTTTTCCATACGAATTCTCCGCTATTACTTGATAACTCAACTCTGGCCGAAACCTGGATCTGCATAAGAAGTGCAGAGTGCAGTATCAGTACAACCGAACCCATGTACTGATAAGTGCCGAGCCTAACCTGGACGAAGTAGTGACGAGGCTACCATGGGGAATTTATAACATCACCTGGATACAATGTATAATAAAGCAAGAAGGGAATAATAAACTAATTAAACATTAACTTGCAACAATTAATAAAATAACTCGATTAACTTTTCCAGATCTCAGATATAACCAATCCTCATGAAAATTTCCCAGTTTCAATTTAAAATAACGGTAAAAGCACAGTATGATAACAATAGAATAAAATAGTAAGTTTTCCAATTTTTATCATATAATCAGTAAAACATGAATATCCTCCCTTATTTCTCCTTGTTGCGGCGCGCAACCTGCTCCCACTTGTCCACCCTTATTTTCCCCCCTATATATATATCACCCTTATTTCTCCTGTTGCGGCATGCAATCCGATCCCACATGTCCTCCCTTATTACTCCTTGTTGCAGCGTGCAACCCGCTCCCACCAGACAATCACATCTCTTTATTTATAATAAAAGATTTCACAATTTAGGTCAAAGCTTTTCAAAATATTTATGTCTCAACAATTGTAAGCAGAAAGTTGTACTATTCATGAACTTCATCAATTATCATTTCACAATGAAACTAACCGGAGTGTTTCGTAAAACACTGTGAACCAACTCATCCCTTTTTGTACCACAATGAAGCCAAGGGATCAACTAACACTTCCAAATACGTGAAACAATATGTAACAACAAGTTGACGAAAACAAGTAGACATGGAGGTATCGAAATCACGAAAACAATCAAGATAGGAATATAGTGAATTGGATACGGGGAAGGGATCATGTTAAACAGATAATTTGGTGGTGCATAGATACTCGTCACCTCACCTATACACCACACACATGAAATTTCACATAGCATTTAAGTTGGGGATTCCTATTCCCTCAAGTCAAGGTTAAACCAAACACTTACCTCAATTCTGCATGCCACTCACTGCTCAATCACAACTTTTCCTTTAGAATTTTCCTCTAACCCGCTCGAATCTAATCATAATTGGTTCACTATCATAATTATTGCTAAAGGAATTAACTTTAATGAAAAATATGATTTTCCTATGTTCTCCTATCAAAATACAAAAATCGACCCTGGGTCCGCTTGGTCTAAACTCAAGGTTCGGACCAAAACCTGTTTACCCATTCTCCCCTGAGACAAGATATATAATTGGTTTTGAAATCCATCCTCAATTCGAGGTCTAAATTCCCAAATTTTGAAGTTCCTAAGTTCTACCCAAAAATCCCAAATTTTACTATGAAAGTTCTAGATTTTTGGTTGAAATCTTGTAAAAAGTTGTAAAGGATTGAAAGAAAGTAGTTAGGAATCACTTACCTATGATTTGGAGAAGTTTGAGTCTTTGAAAAATTGCCTATGGAGGTTTAGGGTTTCACAGAATTGAAAAATGGGTGAAAATCCCGTCTAAAATCCTACTTAACAGGCTGCGGTTATCGCAAATGCGAATTGCGAACCCTTCAAAATTACTGTTGCCTTTGAATTTGCGACCTAAATGTCGCATTTGCAATTAGTGGGCTTGCTGGGCAGTGTTCGCAATTACGAAGCCTGATTTCACAATTGCGAGATCAGAGGCCTGGACAGACACCAGCTATGAAACTTTTCTAAGTGTAAACACTCCATGGCCTATCCGAAACTCACCCAAGCCCTCCAGGATCCAAACCAAACATGCACGCAAGTCTAAAAATATCATACGGACTTGCTTGTGCGATCAAATCACAAATGTACTCGAATATTCCTTTTTCTGTTCTAACTTATTCTATCGCTACTTTCGTACATTATGTACTTGACCTCTGCATTAGCCCTTCTTAATAAGACTCCTCGCCCTCGCGCCATGGTCAGCTTAATCTTCGACCACGTCCATTTGCAGTTACTAAGTTCGGTATAAATTTTGACCAATACAGTTAGTCCCTCCGCTTGTTGAGGTCGTGTTCTTGGACGTCCTCAATGAGCGGATTCTGTCTGCAACCGTTCAGAATAAATTTGGTTGTTGATGATTGGATTGAGTTGTCCAAGGTCGAACTGGCGGCGTTGTTAGCTGGGCTGTGGTTGGTTTGGCTGACGCAGGATGACGTCATGGCCACACGCGTCATCATTATGCGTCTTCTCCATGCAGTGTTTGTGCTTTTGCCGCTTTGATTTTGGTGCCATTGATGGCTCTTTGCCTCGATTATGTTGTACCCAACGCTATAAATAGAGGAGAGGGGCTTCACTTTCTAAACTTTCAGCATTTCTCGCCTTATATGCTTATTGTTCTTCTTTGAACTTCTTCTTTGATCTCCATTTCCGATTTCTTATAGCTTCTTCAATTTCAGTACCAGGTCCTTTCCTGGTTTATATTTCCTTCTTCCGATTCCGTTGCATACCCTTACTACAAAAATATGTCAAATTACCCCACATATTCACGATTGAGTCTCTGATGCCACTCCTTTATCGGTGGCCATTCCTCCCGGCGGTGAGGATCCCATGGTTGAGGAGGAAGAAAGCTTCCCTACAGTGGAGGAGGTGGTTCCTAAGAATCCTTCGGTCAGAAATGACTTCTCAAAGGAACCTGCTCCCGCTCCTGCTCACGATATTTCTGAGACGGGGTCGTGTCTAATAGCCGACCTTCGGTCAAAATATCGTATTCCTTCTCACGTCGAGATTGTTCTGGTGGGAGGTGACATACTACAGGTTCACCGGCTCAGATATTGCTCTTTCTAAGTGTATCCATTCTTAGTTGGTTATTCTCTACCTCCCCCATTAGCGGAGGAGTTTTTCCTCTTTTACAATGTCTGCCTGGTGCAGCTCTCTCTTTATTTATACAATGTTTTTCTAATGCTGGCGAAGTACGCAGAGTTGGCCGGCTGTGAGGTCAATATCCGCCACATGCTGCATCTATTCTGGCCCAGTTTTTATAGAGGCATACTGATACATCTGTGACATCGTGGGACCAAAGGGTTGGTGGTCGGGATGGATGATAAGGTGAACTGGCGATTCTGGCATAAATACTTCTTCATCAAGAACGAGCATCTAGTGGCAAATCCGACCGGGTTCCCTGAGCAATGGAATTATAATCGTAAGTATCTTGCCATATGTCCATTATTTTCTCTTTTCTTCCTCTTCTTCTTTCATTCTCGACCCACTCACGGCTTCCCTGTTTTCAGCTGAGAGGCGTGCACCTTCCCTCGTCTTTGATATTGAAGATTGGGTGGCTTGCGTGTTACTCAGACCGTGGGAATTCGCGACAGGGCGTCCTTCCATAGGCGCTTTGGACCAAGACCTCGTTCAGTAAGTGTTATTTCTACCTTCCAACTTATTGCCGCTAACTATCTCTTTTTTATGCGACCTTCCTTTGGTGCTAGGTCGGCGAGTTTACAAAAAGGTGAAGGCTCCAGTGCTTGCATTTCGCTAGGCGGTGACCTCAGCTGGGATGCAATTCACTCTAGAAGAGTCTGTACAAGGTCAGACTCAGGCTCCGCCAATGAGGGACTCCGCCCCTCAAGCTGTTGTCGTGCAGGATGAGATCTCTTCTCGGTCTATCTTTCACCTCGTCGACGAGTCTTCTCATGGAAAAGAGGCATTACTGAGGAAAAGAAGAAAGGTGGAGACTAGGAAGGCCGTTGTCGCTGGCATTGAGCCGGAAAGAGTCATTGCTTTGGAAACGAAATTAGTGTCTATACAGATACGGTGTCGTTTCTGCGGCGAGTGCCGCCATATAGAGGGGGCCCTCTAAGGTTGAGGGCGTTCGTGGTAGTTGAGAGTTTTTGCGGGCTGCTGAAGGTGGCTCATCATCAGCGGCTGGGAGATATAGAGTTGTTCCTGTGGGGGGTGACGACTCTGGCTCAGACATCGACCCTGAGGAGGTACGGACCTTTCTTGAGAGGGATACTCACGTGGAAATAAGGACGGAGGGTCCTAATTGCCATATAGTCATTCCTATGAGCTATAACCTCCTGGTCGACTCAGAGCAGGTGGCGCCGTCCTTGGCTCCTTTGTGTGCGGAGGCTGAATATAGGACGTTGCTGACGCAGAATGATACGAACCTATTTTTAGGCATATCGGGCATGGCCTTGCAGGTGAGTTTTTACTTATTTCCTCTTGAGTTTATATGTTTCATAAGCGTTGTTTTACTCTGGCTGACCTGATTTTTTTTTGCACGTCAGACTCTCATCTTGGAGATTGAGTGCGACCGGCGAGAGGAGGAGAGGGTGATTCTCTACAGGAGGATGGAAAATCCAAGTATAGAGAGTACTGCACTAAGTATTAGAATATGGCTCAAATTGTTGGTGAGGACGGCCAGTTCCAAGTGTTGCACCGGTGAGATTAAGCAGTAGGACGAGGAACTGACGGAGAAGGATGAGGAGATCATGAGAGTCATCTACCGATGCAGTGTGTTGGAGGAAACGCTGAGGTCTAAAGAGGATAAACTCGAATTGAGTAAAGGGGTGATGGCCGAGAATGCAGACCTCCAGGCGCATGTGGCGTCCTTAAAGGCCGAACTTGAACGAAGCGAGGCCAGGGTTGTCGACTTGAGGGAAGAGCTGACTGCTAGGGTCATAGAGCTGAATCTGGCTAAAAATACCAGGATGGCCGCCGTGGCGGAGGCAGCTCATCACTTTAAAGGACGAGAAGGAGAAACAACAGGCACAGCCGTCTACTTGAGGTAGAATATAAGTTAGCTCAAACGAGGTCGAGGTTTGATTGATTCGAGTGAGTCCAATATAAAGTAATTCGAGCGAGGTTGAATGTCTAATAATTCAAGCAAGGTCGAATGTAAGATCGATCGAGGTTGAATGTCAAATAATTCGAGCGAGGTCGAATGTAAGGTAATTCGAGGGAGTCGAATATAAAGTAATTCGAGTGAGGTCGAATGTCAAATAATTCGAGCGAGGTCGAATGTAAAGTAATTCGAGCGAGTTGAATGTAAATTAATTCGAGCGAGGTCGAATGTCAAATAATTCGAGCGAGGTCGAATGTAAAGTAATTCGAGCGAGTCGGATGTCAAATAATTCGAGCGAGGTCGAATGTCAAATAATTCGAACGAGGTCAAATGTAAAGTAATTCAAGCGAGTAAAATGTCAATTAATTTGAGCGACATCGAATCTAAAGTAATTCGAGCGAGGTTGAATGTCAAATAATTCGAGCGACGTCGAATGTAGAATGTAGAACGATTTGGTGGAGTTGTGCAAGAATGATGCATGCCACTTTGTTTATTCATTCACTGGAGAATATTACATGTTTCTGTTTGTTCCATACATACATTTGAGAAGTTCCGGTCTACCTAATCCTGTCATTGCTCGGCCCGGAGAAGTAGTCGATGGGCGGGGTGATGAATTATGTACTTGAACTTTGAGACGTCCCCTTCGTTGCCTCTTTAAAAACCTCTCTGATAAAACCCAATTGGGATAAAATCCGGGTGAGGGAAAAAGAGTACCACTTAGAGGACGTCCGTTCTCAGAAGTTGATGTATTTGAGGTGAGCGACGTTCCAGTTGTTTGGTATTAGTTTTCCCTCCATTGATTCAAGTTGGAATGACCCTTTGTTTGCTGTTGCCGTGATTTTATATGGACCTTCCCAATTGGTTCCTTGTTTACCTTCTCTTGGGTCTTTGCTCGCCTGTGTTTTGGCCTTGAGTACATAGTCCCCGACTTTGAGTGGCCCTACTTTGTCCTTTTTGTTGTAATACCGTTCTGCTTGCTATTTATGGGCTATCATTCTTATGTAAGCCATGTATCTTCCCTCTTCCTCTTCGTCGAGGTCTTGCTTTCTGTTCTTGTCATTTCTTGGTCCGCTCTCGTTGGAGCAACTCAGACTTGGTTCCCCGACCTTGACTGGTATCACTGCCTTAGTCCCATAGACTAGTGAATATGGCTCCTATGCTTGTTTTTGGCGTGGTGCGGTATGCCCATAGCACTTCTGGTAGTAGTTCCGACCATAGTCCCTTGCCATCTTCGAGTTTCTTCTTCATGATGTTTAGTATTATTTTGTTGGAGCATTCGGCTTAGCCATTGCCTGCAGGGTGATATGGCGTGGAGATTATTCGTTTGATGTGCCATTTTTTGAAGAATTCAGTGGTCTTTTTACCAGTGAACTAAGGTCCGTTGTCACATCTGATTTCTTTGGGGATGCCGAAGCGGCATATGATGTTCCTCCATATGAATGTGATAACTTCATGTTCGCGTATTTGGGCGAGTTCGCCTGCTTCTACCCATTTGGAAAAGTAGTCAGTTAAAACCAAAAGAAAACGCACATTACCTCGTCCCGCTGGAAGTGGTCCAACGATTTCCATTCCCCATTTGATGAATGAACATGGTGATGTGACCGAGTAGAGGTGCTCGCCCGCTTGATGTATCATAGGAGCATATTTCTGGCATTGCTCTCACTTCTTGATGAAGTTGGCGGCTTCTTTCTTCATGGCGGGCCAATAATAGCCTGCTCGTATGAGGCATCTGACGAGGGCTCGATTGCCGGTATGGGCACCACAGTGGCATTCGTGTACTTCCTCGAGGATGCGTCTTGTTTGGTTTGTCCCTAGGCATTTGTTACATCCCGTGAGTTTAACAACATTGACACTGTTATATATGTTTGATATGGTATTTTGAGTGGAACATTTTTGTAAAAAGTTTGAAAAATATGATTTTATATAGTTATTAATATTAGTACTTCCGAATATGCTTTAAATTATACAAATAATATGATATTTTCTTTATTGTAAAGATAAAAATTATTTTCTCACAAGAAAAGAAGGTTATCTTTTTACCATTATAAGAACTAAGCGTACGAAAATTTGTACTCTTTATATGAGATTAGGAAAATTAGAAGTTGAGAAAATAAATGCATGTTTTTACATGGATGTTTTAATGAAATAATAGTGTGTGTATTAATTTTATATGATACCCCATAACCATAATAGTAAGGTGTATAAAGTGTGTTAAAATGAGTAGTATTTTAAGTAATTTAAGATAATTCTTAATTATGTGGATAATCGGATAATTAATGATTTTAAGTGGGAAATTAATTAAAAGTTTGGATAAGACCTACAAGGTCTAATGTGGAAGCCCCTCCCTTTCAAATTAATGATTCTTAAAGTCATGTACCTTGGTGGCACTTGTCACGACCCAAAATCCATAAGGTCGTGATGGCGCCGGACACCATTGTCGGGCAAGCCAATCATTAAATAGTTAAGTTAGATTTCCTCTTTTTAACATTTTTGAAATCATTATCTTTCACTTTACTACATGATAACTGAATAAAATCCGCTAAGTAAATACGACATTTTAATCTTCCATTTTTATAAAATGCATCCCAAACACATCCCAGAACCCGGTATCACAAGTGCATGAGAAAATTCTAAGAATTTCACAAATACTACAAGCTTGTCCAAAATACAAATTGGACAAGACATTTAAACTGGAAATAAATACAATATGAGGGAGACTCTGTCAGCTGCGGATCGCCTCCGGATGATGCAACTCGCCTAAGTCTCCAACCAGCTACGTTGCTGTGAAAGTACATGTGCAATAAAATGCACAGCAAGTGTAGCATGAGTACGAAGACAACGTGTACTTAGTAAGTCGCATGCCTAACCTCAGAGAGGTAGTGACGAGAGGTCGAATTAGACACTCACTAAGGTCAAACAAATTAATTTAGCACAATATGATATCAGTAATAGGCATACGAGGATGATAAAATAGTAAGCGTTACGGATAACTGAAATTCAAATAAATACTGAAAGTAAATAAATAGTTACTACTTCCTCATTTTCTCCCAAATTTATTAAATAAACAATTACTTCTTTATTTTCCCTCAAATATCTTGTCACTTCAAAATTCATGAAAAATATTTAACAATTTAGGCGCATACGAGATAAGGACAACCGGCCTGAGCCATAAAAATAAGCATGTTTGTGAACTGCCGAGGGTCGAACGGCCCGTACCATAAGTGCACCTTTCAATAAAATAATCATGTCTATGCACTGCCGAGAGTCGAACGGGCCAAACCATAAGTGAATCTTTCAATAAAATAATCATATCTATGTACTGCCGAGGGTCGAACGGCCCATACCATAAGTGCATTTTTCAATTCGCCGTGGTGTACGACCCACTCCATGAGAGTGGGGGAAATAACACTCTGCTCGCGGAATGTAAATTGCAAAGCGGCCACATGCAGTCATGCACAATCAACAGTCCACCCAGACTAAATCGAGAAAATAAATACTCAAGTAAATGACATATTTCTCTTTTACAAATCACAAAAATTAGTGTTTAAATATTTTCTCGCAATTCATTTGTCAAGTTTAATAATATTCAATAATATCACCTTATCAGGTATACAATTATCCACGGAGGAGTCAATTCTCTTTCTAAGTTATTAAAAAAGGTACACTCTAGCATTCGTAGGAAATAAGTTACAAATTCAATAGCATTATCAGTCTAATATTATTAGCAGGATCACATGAACAACACATAAAGCATGCTAGTGGGTCCTAGACTACCCGGACATGGCATAATAATAGCTACGCATGGACTCCCGTCACCTCGTGCGTACGTATCCCCCGAAGATAGTAGCACATACTTAATTAGTTCACCTAGGGGGACAATTCCCCCTCACAAAGTTAGAAAGGAGACTTACCTCGCTCCGAAATTCCATAACCGGCTTCCAAGCCCTTCCGACGACTCCAATTGATGCACAACGCCCCAAAAATATTCAAATAACGGGCAAACCAATAAAAATTCACTCTAATACTTGCAACAATTCAAATTATATAAGTTCCCAACTCCGCTCGAAAAGTTGACCAAAATGCCCTCGGACTCACATGCCCGGATTTCGAAATTTCTCGAAGATAAATTCTACCCATAGTTTTACTAACTCAAATATACAATTTTCTCAAATTTTCATGCTCAAATTCATGGTAAAGTCCAAAATTCCAAATTCTAGGTCTTCCCCAAAATTTCCAAATTTATACTAATTTTTCATGTCTAAATCCATGTAAAATCACATATTTAACTCAAAAATAGGAAGAAATCACTTACCTAGTGTTGCTTGGTGAAAATCCCTCCTTGAACTCTCCAAAATCATCCAAGCCAAATGAAAGAAATAAAAGAAATGGGCCAAAACTCGTGTTTAAAACAATCTGCCCAGTGTTCATCGAGTTGTAGCTTGCACTGTGCAGGTTGTACATCCTATTACAATTTTCCCTTGCTGTATACCTTATGTTAAAATGCCCATAACTCCTTGTAGAAATACTCAAATGATAAACAGTTTGAAGATTTAGAAACTATACTCAAAGATATTTAATTTGATAGGTTTTACACCATATAAATCTTTATATATTCTGAGATATGAGCTTCTAAAGTTGGCTCCATGCATCAGTAAATTCTATCGAAACTACTTCACCATCCATCTTCAATCGATCGTAACCTTTTGATACAATGTTCAAATCATGAATGGTTTAACTTTCTGGAAACTAGAATAAAAGGGCTACAACTTTTATGTTTTGCAAATGTTCAGATTCCTTATAGATTTTGATATATATGCTTCCAAAATTAGCTCTTCGATACATCAGTTGGTGTTCAAAACAGATTTGCAGCAGAAATTTCAGCAGCTATTTTGGCCCGAAATCCACCCGAGGCCCTCAGGAGCTTAACCAATTATACCAACATGTCCCAAAACATAATACGAACTCGCTCGAGGCCTCAAATTACATCAAACAACGTCGAAATCATGAATCGCACTCCAATTCAAGCTTTATGAACTTTGAAATTTCAAACTTCCACATCTGATGCCGAAACCTATCAAATCACGTCCGATTGACCCAAATTATTTACACAAGTCATATTCGACATTACGGACCTTCTCCAACTACTGGAATCACATTCCGACCCCGATATCAAAATTTCCACTTCCGAACAGATTTCTAAAAAAACCTTCAAATTTCTATCTTTAGCCAAATGACTTCAAAATGACATACGGGCATCCGAATTCACTTCCGATTGCGCTACCAACTCCAGAATCACCATACGGAGCTATTCCCAGGCTCAGAATCCCAAAAGGACATCAATATCACTGAAATGCGCTTCAAGCCAAACTTAGGAAATTTCTTCAAAAATGCTGACTTCCACAATATACGCCGAAATGCTCCCGGGTTATCCAAAGACCGATCCGAAAATACACTCAAGTCTAAAATCATCATATGAACCGGAAGGAACATTCAAATCCTAATTCGGAGATTGTTTACTCAAAATTCCAATCTTAGTTGATTCTTCCAACTTAAGGCTTCCGAATTGAGAATTTTCTTCCTAAATTGGCTCCAAACTTCCTGAAATTCAGTTCCGACCACACCTACACGTCATAATACCCAAAACGAAGCTGCTCATGACTTCAAATCACTAAACGACGTGCTAGATCTCAAAACAACCGGTCCGGTCGTTACAACACTAAGGTGTATGATGAGTCATAACACCTATATGACTTTTCTTACACGTTGGAGGACCATGAATAAGACATAATTTATCTTTGAATAATTTCCTTTGTCTTGGTTTTCTTTAATGATCATGAAATCTTTGTCTTGGTTTCTTTATTGGTAATGAAATTGGAGTAATTTTGGAAATACATGACAGAAGAATTCTGAAAGGAATTTTTTGGTGATGTGGATATGGAGTGAATATTAGTCAGATAAGAAATAACGTGCTATGATATCAAGAATATCTTAAGGATTTTTCACTACTTCGATCCGTCGTTACGTGTTTTGTTAATAGAACCGGCTAAGGTATGTTAAAGCTATCCCTTATTCTTTTTGGCATGATCCAAGCAACGATACATAAATAAAATCCTATTCCATAAGTGGTTCTACTCTTAGCAGTTAAGGATATCTACGTTATTCATTCCTATAAAGTGATATTCAAGCATGCCTAAATATGTTCCTAAGTCCTTATTGAGGTATATGATAGAGTTGTTAATGTTCATAATATAGTAATACATGCATCTTCATACATATGCATTTACCACTGAGCTACGACCGGTTGGGAAGTTACATATTTACCATCATGTTATGGCCGGTTGGTCAGTCTTGCATATTCATTTACCACCGTGCTATGACCGGTCAAGAAGACATACATTTACCATCGGGCTACGGCCGGTCGGGAAGTTAACACGTGTTGGGCCGTTTTGTATCATTATTTACCACCGGTTGGGCAGTCATACATTTACCACTGTGCGAAGGCCGGTCGGGCAGTTACCACTGATCAGTTGGGCAGTCATGCATCATATGATATGGATAATAGTATCAAAGAGAATCATTGTATATATATGAGTATAATAAGTATGCATATACGGTGGCACTTCAGAGATTCAGGTTGCTTCTTATATGTCTTTAATTAATGTTGACTTATTGTTATGTTTCAATTCCGCCTAACATACTCAGTACATTATTTGTACTGACGTCCTTTGTCGGGAATGCTGCATTCATGCCTGAAGGTATAGATAATCAGTTTGACGAGCCCTCATAATAGACGAGATTGGCATTCAAAAAAGAATCAATAAGACTTCACCTCATTCAGAGTGCAGCCGAGTCTATGAGTGATCTTGTCAGAGTTTTACAAAAGACTTATGGGTGGGCTGGTACCCTGTCCCATTTGATGTCAAATAATATTAGAGGCTTTGTAGAAAGAGGTTCATTTTGTACAGTATGTCAGAGGCCTTGACGGCCCATATGTATTCATGTTTTAAGAAAAATGATCCAGTGATACAGTGTCTTCCCACTTACAGTTGTACATTAGGAGTTGTGACTATGTGGGCCTATGATAGTTACAAAAGGAATGAGTTCAGCTAATTCAACCTATGTATGTTCTAGTTTTTATCGAATGATCATGAGTTACAGAGTGGTTCGCTCGGGCCAGTACGTCATCGGGTGCCAGCCACGTCTCCCCAGGTTTGGGGCGTGACAAAATGGTATCAGAGCGGGTAGTGTCCTAGGGAGTCTACAAAGTCGTGCCTAATAGAGTCTCACTTATGGGTTTATTGCGTGCCACATTTATAATTGAGAGGCTATAAGACATTTAGGAAATGTTACCCTTCTTCTGTTTCCAGATCGTGCCATAGAGCTGAGTCGTAAGAAGTTAGTATGAAGCTTTCGCCAGGTTTTGTATGCACCAGAGGTGCAGGTATTACAGTAGAACTTTAAGGCGTAATTTCCACCTATATTGAAGGGAGGTTATGAAAGAAACAAAAGATACGATGCAAGATTGAAAAGTAAGTAAGATAAATGTGAAGAAGATACGAGATACTCAAGTAGAAAAGGTTGTGAATAGTCGAGACTTCAGATAGAGATTGGGTTTTATTTTAGTTACAGAGGAGATCCTAGTTAAAATTTTGAAAATCTCTAAGAGTTAACATTCGAGGACGAATGTTCTAAAAGGGGGAAGGATGTTGCATCCCGTGATTTTAACAACATTGACACTGTTATATACATTTGATATGGTATTTTGGGTGCAACATTTCTGCAAAAAATTTGAAAAATATGATTTTATATAGTTATTAATATTACTACTTCCGAATATGCTTTAAATTATACAAATAATATGAGATTTTCTTTATTGTAAAGATAGAATTATTTTCTCACAAGAAAACAAGGTTATCTTTTTAACATTTTAAGAATTAAGCGTACAAAAATTTATACTCTTTATATGAGATTGGAAAATTAGAAGTTTAGAAAATATGTGTATTTTTTTACATGGATGTTTTAATGAAATAATAGTGTATGCATTGATTTTATATGGTACCACATGACCATAATAGTAAGGTGTATAAAATATGTTAAAAGTAAGTAGTATTTTAAGTAATTTGAGATAATTCTTAATTATGTGGATAATCGGATAATTAACTATTTTTAGTGAAAAATTAATTAAAAGTTTGGATAAGACCTACAAGGTCTAACGTGGCAGTCCCTCCCTTTCAAATTAATGACTCTTAATGTCATGTACCTTGGTGGCACTAAGGTGTATGATGAGTCATAACACCTATATCACTTTGTTTACACGCTGGAGGACCATGAATAACACATAAGTTATCTTTGAATAATTTCCTTTGTCTTGGCTTTCTTTAATGATAATGAACCCTTTGTCTTGGTTTTGTTTATTGGTAATGAAATTGGAGAAATTTTGGAGATACATGACAGAAGAATGCCGAAAGGAATTGTTTGATAATGTAGAGTATGGAGTGAATATTAGCCAGATAAAATCTATGATATCAAGAATATCTTAAGGATTTTTCGCTACTTCGATCCGCCGTTACATGTTTTGTCACAATCAGCGTGTGTTAGAGGGATTGTTAAGAGAACCGGCTAAGGTATGTTAAGGCTATACCTTCTTTCTTTTGGCATGATCCAAGAAACGATACGTAAACGAAATCCTATTCCGTTAGTAGTTCTACTCTTAGCAGTTAAGGATATCTACGTTATTCATTCCTATAAAGTGATATGCAAGCATGCCTAAATATGTTCCTAAGTTCCTATTGAGGTATATGATAGAGATGTTAATGTTCATAATATAGTAATACATGCATCTTCATGCATATGCATTTACCATCGAGCTACGGACAGTTACATATTTTACCATCATGTTATGGCCGGTTGGGCAGTCTTGCATATTCATTTACCACCGTGCTACGACCGATCGGGAAGACATGCATTTACCATCAGGCTATGACCGGTCGAGCAGTTACCACGTGTTGGGCCGTTATGTATCTTTATTTACCACCGGTTGGGCAGTCATACATTTACCACAGTGCGAAGGCCGATCAGGCAGTTATCACTGATAAGTTGGGCACTCATGCATCATACGATATGGATAATAGTCTTAAAGAGAAGCATTGTATATATATGAGTATAATAAGTATGCATATACGGTGGCACTTCAGAGATTCAGGTTGCTTCTTATATGTCTTTAATTCATGTTGACTTATTGTTATGTTTCAGTTCTGCCTTACATACTCAGTACATTATTCGTAATGACGTCCTTTTGTTGGGACATTGCATTCATGCCTGTAGGTATTAATCAGTTTGATGAGCCCTCATAGTAGACGAGATTGGAATTCATCAAAGGATCGGTAAGACTCCACCTCATTCGGAGTGCAGCCGAGTCTATGAGTGATCGTGTCAGAGTTTTGCTAAAGACTATGGGTAGGCCAGTACCCTGTCCCATTTGATGTCAAATAATCTTAGAGGCTTTGTAGATAGAGGTTCATTTTTTACAGTATGTCTGAGGCCTTGACGGCCCATATGTAGTCATGTTTTAAGAAAAATAATTCAATGATATAGTGTTTTCCCACTTATAGTTGTATATTAGAAGTTGTGAACATGTGTGCCTATGATAGTTGCAAAAGGAATGAGTTCAACTAACTCAACCTATGTATATTCTAGTTTTGGTCGAACAATCATGAGTTACAGAGTGGTTCGCTCGGGCCAGCACGTCACCGGGTGTCAGCCATGCCTCTCCAGGTTTGGGGCATGATAGCATTTTTCCAAGGGACAGGCAAATATTCTTTTGTATAGGTCATGATTTATGATTTTGTATATGGACACTTGTATTCGAAGCTTTTTGACTTATTTTTTGTCCAATGGGAGTATTCTCTCCTTCTAATATGTTATAATATGGTTGCGCCAGTCCCAAGTTAAATTTATAGAGTGTACCTCAAGTTGGTCTATTTCGGAGTAAAGGAGGGTAACCACGTTTTCATTTCCATTTATGTTTTTGGTTGCTTCTGCTTATTTGGCGAGTTCATCTGCCTCAGTTTTTTGTGCTCGAGATATCTGGTCGAGTTAACATTCGTCGAATTTTGGCATTAGTTTATGAATTTCTGCCTGGTACTTTGGTAGCCTCTGCTCTTTGATTTGGAAAAGTCTCTGTGACTTGGTTGACAACGAGTTTTGAGTCGCATCGGAGGAATACTCGTCGTGCTCCATACTTGAGAGCTAGCTTTAGTTCTGCAATTACAGCCTCGTACTCGGCCTCATTGTTAGTCATATTGGGGCACCATATGGACTGGCAGGTGACTTTTCTTGTTAGGACCTCGAGCACGAGTCCCAGTCCAGATCCTGACGCGTTGGAAGAGCCATCGGTGTATAGGACCTATCGGTCGGGTGACCTGGTAGAGGTAGGAAAAGTTTCCTACTCGACCTCAGGCATTAGTTTGGTACTGAAATCGGTGACGAAGTCAGCGAGTACCTGCGATTTTACTGTTGTTCGCGGCTGATATGTTATATTGTGCTCGCTCAATTCTATGGCCCACTTGATCAATCTCCCCGACAGATCAGGTTTATGTAGGATACTCCTTAGGGGGAAGGTCGTGACCACCGATATGGGGTGACATTGAAAATAGGGTCTCGGCTTTCGTGAAGCTATGACTAATGCCAAAGCCAACTTTTCGAGGTGGGGGTACCTCGTTTCGGCATCGACCAGGGTTTTGCTAACGTAATAGATTGCAGATTGCGCACCTTTATTTTCACGGACCAGCACTACACTTACTGCTGTGACGACCCGACCGGTTGTTTTGCTTTCTAGAACCCCGTGCTCCTAAATAAGACTATATGTACTTGATTTTACTGGCTTATAACTTGCGGGGATGGTTGGTTCGGGATTTGGAAGAGTCTGGGTTGGAATTGGAACACTTAGTTCCTTAAGGTTGGCCTTAAAGGCTAAGTTTGACTTCGGTCAACATTTTTAGTAAACGACCTTGGAATCAGGATTTGAAGGTTCCAATAGGTTTATATGATGATTTCGGACTTGGTCGTATGTTCAGAACGGGTTTTGGATGACCCATGGGCGTTTCGGCGCCAAATAGTGAAATAAGATTGTTGAAGTTTTATAATTGAGGTTTGGAACGTGTTTCGAGGATATCGAGGTCCAAACAGAATTCCGAGACCGGGAATAGTTCTGTTGTGTCATTTATGACTTGCTCGCAAAATTTGGTGTCATTCCGAGTAGTATAAGTAGGTTTCGGCGTGTTCTATGTGAATTTAAGAACTTAAAGTTCATAAGTTGAATTTAGTTGGTTTTGGGGTATGTCTTAGATTTAATGTTGTTTCGGGCGTTCCAATGGTTCGAGCGAGTCCGTTTTATGATTTAGAACTTATTGGTATATTCGTACTGGGCCTTGGGGGCTTCGGATGTTATTTGAACATCACGCGAGGCGAGTCCCAGCTCATAGTGAGCTGCTGATGTTCAAGTTCTGGTGCAACCGCACCTGCGGTTGGCCAGCCGCAGGTGCGAGACCGCAGAAGCGGTCGAAGCCTCGCAGGTGCGACCTTTGAGCGGATGCCAGGATCCGCAAATGCCCCCCCCCCCTTTTCCAGGTGCGGGAACTATTTCACAGGTGCGATGCCATGCCAGCCCTCCTCCTTCTGCAGATTTGGACTATGTCCCGCAGAAGCAAGACAGCAGGTGCGGTCCACGCGCCGCAGGTGCGAAAATGACCGGAGGTAGTGGGGTGTTTTAAAAATGGGACTTAGGCTTATTTGGGGCCATTTATCATATCCTTGGGCGATTTGGGAGCTTCCAAAGAGGGGATTTCAACTTAGCATTTGAGAGATAAGTTATTCCTACTTGTTGTGAGTTTAATACTTGATTTTTGGGTAGATTAATACATAAAGATTAGTGAAAATTATGGGTTTAGGGTAAAACCTAGGGTTTTGATAAAAATGGCATTTAACCAAGAAATTTGTTATGGAATCTAGTAAAAATCATATATTATTGATCCTTAGGTTATGGGTAACAACTTTCTCTAAGAATTTCCAAACTCCGAGCATGCGGACCCGAGGGTGAATTTTAGGAATCTTACAAATTGGCTTGGGTAATCACTTAAATGGTGGAATTATGAACTTTTTAGCATAGATTGACTAGTTTATGTAATGTTTGGCTAGTTTCGAGTTGTTGGGCATCAAATTTTGAGGTTTGAGCGCATTCTTGAATCGGGAAGTATGCTTGCTACGAGATAAGTCTCCTTTCTAACCTTGTAAGAGGCATTGTCCCATAGGTGAAATAATTGATTGTGTGCTACTATTTGTGGGGGCTACGTACGTACGAGGTGACGAGAGTCCGTGCGTAGCTACTATTGTACTGAGGTCCGGGTAGTCTAGGATCTGAAAGCATGATGTAATTGAATTATTTGTAACCTCATTGACATTTTAAATTGCTTAAGTCACATCAAACTAGTAAATGAATTTCTAAATAAGATAAACTTTGTTTATTTCTGAGTCATGAAAAGAGAATTGACTTTCCCTTGGATAAGTGCTTCCTAATAAAGTATGGATTGACCGTTTGAATGTGTGTATCTATTAGTACTTGCGTCGCATGTGTGATTCGCGAGCGGGGTAACTCTATTATTTATAACTGACCGCGTCACACGTATGATTCACGAGCAGGGTAGTAGATTCATCTATGGTTCGCGTCATTCGACCCTTCGGCATTGCACATTTACTTTCTGTTGGACCGGGCCGTACGTCCTCGACATATTATGCGCATGGTAATTACTTGGTATTTTCGTGTGATTGCAAAACTGTTAAGAAGGCCCTGAAGAATAAAGTAGAAATATGTTTGATAGGGATTTATACATAAAAGTATCTTTGAAAAGATTTGTCATTTTTTGTCTTTATTGATATTCATCTTTGATAATTATGCTTAGCCTTATATTTGAATAAATTGTTTGACCCTAGTAAGTGTCAAGTCGACCTCTCGTCACTACTTCTTCGAGATTAGACTGGATACTTAATGGGTACATAATGTTTATGTACTCATGATACGCTTATGTACTTAATTGTACAGGTTCTGAGGCAGGTGCATCTGGTTATCAGTCTGGAGCACGTCCTTGCTTTCAAGAGATCAGAGATTCCACGTTGAGCTTCTTCTCTTGATGTTGTTCAGCAGCACGTTGGAGTCTTTCCCTTTTGTTATTCTTTCTATATCCTCTCAGACAATAGGATAGACGTGTTCTTTGATCCCCTTTATTAGATGCATGTATACTTGTGACACCAGTTCCTGGCACACACACATTGGTAGAGTATTCTTTTGGAAATGTAACTATTTAAATTTAACTTCTTGATCATTGCAATTAAATTTTCCTTTGGTATTTTGACATTTTTTTCATGCTTGTGACAAGAACTCGAGTATTGTTAATAAAGTTTTATAAAATTAAATGGAACTCACTAGATTAATTGTGTTGCCTGCCCTAACATCAGCGTTGGGCGCCATCGCGATCTAGATTAGGATTTGGGTCGTGACAACATGGTATCAGCGCTCTAGGTTCACATTGGTCTCAAGAGTAGTGGGAAAACCCAATAGAGTCTTGTGGATCGGTATAGAGACGTCTGTATTTATCTTCGGGAGGCTATAGGGTGTTCAGAAATATCTCTTTATTCATCTTCTGTCCTACAGTTGATATTATATTAAATATCACTCTTATATTCTCTCACATATGGTAAGGACACGCACAACCAAAGTTCCAGACCCGGGAGGGGCCGCTCCCCGGGTTGCTAAAGGCCGAGGCAGAGGCCAGGGGAGGGAACTGGCCCGAGGTAGGGGACGGGGGTATCCTAGAGCTACCCCAGTTGCACCACCAGTAGAGGACCCTATCATTAAGGAGCAGGGCGAGGTGCCCGTAGCAGATTCTGTCCCGGTGGATTTCATGACAACACTGGTCTTTCAGGAGGTCATGGGCCGTATGATGCGGTTCATGGACACTATGACCCAGGCTGGTTTATTTCCAGCGGACCCGGCCATATCTCAGGCGGGAAGGGGAGCGCAGACTCCTACTTCCCAGGCCCCAGGACATGCAGCTGCAGTTTATCAGACTCTGGGTACCCTACCCACGGGCGGGGCCCATCCAGTTGCAACAGTAGCACCTGAGCCCAGACCAGTTGCGGATGATGATCCGTAGAAGTTATTAGATAGATGGACTAGACTTCACCCTCCTGTCTTCGGGGGCAAACGTCATAAGGTGCTCAGGATTTTATTGATAGGTGCAGGGACAGACTGCACAACATGAGGATACTGGATTCCATCGGGTTGACTTTACCACTTTCCAGCTAGAAGGTAGGGCCCGTAGATGATGGCAGTCTTATGTTCTTGGCAGGCTAGTGGATTCTCCTCCCATCACCTTGGAGCATTTCACTCAGTTATTCCTGGACATGTATATCCCACCCTTTGGGAGGGAAGAGTTGCGGTACCAGTTCGAGCAGCTTGATCATGGTCAGATGTTAGTGACCGACTACGAGGCGAGGTTTTCTAAGTTGTCTTGTCACGCACTTATGATACTTCCTACTGACGCAGAGAGAGTGCGGAGATTTATAGTAAGGTTTCACTCTAGTACTACGGCAAGCATGGACCAAGAGGTGGAGATGGGGACTCCTTATTAGCTAGTAGTGGAGATCGCCCGCAGGATTGAGGGCTATCGTCTGAGGGGTAGAGAGCAGGGGCAGCAGGATAAGAGAGCTATGTTTTCTGGAGATTTTAGAGGTGCTCCGGTTAGGGGTAGAGGTCATTTTAGGAGGGGCCAGCCCAGCAGGCCCCATATTTAGCACCACTACTACCTCCTCGATGTGCTCCAGTAAGACCCTATTTCAGCGATGTCGGAGAGTTCTTATCGACCACCAGCCATTCGGTCTTCCTCTGGCGGCTATTTTGGTCATCAGGATTATTCCAACGCCTATTTCAGTGCCATGCCAGAGAGTTCATACTGTCCCCCAGCAATTCAGGGTTCCTCTAGTGGGTATTCAGGCCACCAGGGCCAGTCTTCAGGGTAGTAGTCTATGGTGCCGAGAGGTTGTTATAAATGTGGAGATCCTGGTCACATAAAGAGGACTTGTCTCAAACTTTGGGGCAAGGCAGTGCAGCAGGGCCATCAGCCTATGATTTTAGCACCAGCAGTCCGTCCACCTAGAGGTGGAGGACAGGTGGGTAAGGGTCGTCCTAGAGGTGGAGGCCGGACAGGGGGAGCTCGGCCAATTTCTATTCAGTCGGGTGGAGGCCAGCCAGCCGATGCTCCATCCAGATTCTATGCTTTTCCGGCCTGACCGGATGTATTGGCCTCAGACGCCGTTATCACATGTATTATCTACATTTGCGGTAGGGAGGCTTCAGTATTATTTGATTCGGGATCTGCCTATTCATATGTATCATCTGTGTTTTCTCATTTCCTGGATGTTCCTCGTGAGTCTTTGGGTACTCATGTTTATGTGTCCACTCCGGTGGGCGATTCTGTGGTTGTGGACCGGATTTATCGATCTTGTGTGGTCGCATTCTGTGGGTTCGAGACCAAGGCGAACCTTTTGTTACTTGATATGACCGACTTTGAGGTCATCCTGGGTATGGACTGGTTATCTCCTTATCACGCCATCTTAGATTGCCATGCCAAGATTGTTACATTAGCCATGCTTGAGTTGTCGAGGTTAGAGTGGCGAGGTTCATCGGTTAGTGCAGCTAGTCGGGTTATTTTTTTCTGAAGGCTCGACGTCTGGTCGAGAAGGGTTATTTGGCTTATCTCCCTTATGTGTGAGACACCACCGTGGAGTCTCCGACGATTGATTCAATGCCAGTAGTTCGATATTTTGCCGATGTGCTTCATTCTGACCTCCCAGACCCACTGCCAGAGCGTGATATCGATTTCTGTATTGACTTGACTTGAGGCACCCAGCCTATATCCATTTCACTGTACCGTATGGATCCGAAGGAATTGAAAGAATTGAAAGAACAACTTGAGGATTTGCTAGCTAAGGGGTTTATCAGACCGAGTGTATCGCCTTGGGGTGCTTTGGTGTTATTTGTGAAGAATAAGGATGGAACTATGAGGATGTGTATTGACTACCGCAATTTGAACAATGTTACCATAAAAAACAAGTACCCGTTGCCGCGCATCAATGATTTGTTTGACCAGTTGCAGGGTGCTAGGGTGTTTTCTAATATTGACTTGAGATCGGGGTATCATCAGCTGAGGATTCGGGACTCGAATGTTCCGAAGACTTCCTTCCGTGATAGATATGGTCAATATGAGTTCCTGGTGATGTCCTTTGGCTTGACTAATTCCCCAGCAGCGTTTGTGGATTTGATGAACAAAATGTTCAGGCCTTATATCGATTCCTTTGTCATTGTCTTCTTTGATGACATCTTGATCTACTCACGTAGCCTGGGTGAGCACGAGCAACATTTGAGAGTAGTGCTCCAGACCTTACATGAAAAAAAGTTGTATGCTAAGTTCTCCAAGTGTGAGTTTTGGTTAGATTCGGTAAAATTCTAGGGACATGTGGTGTCTAGAGAGGGTATCAAGGTGGATCCTAAGAAGATTGAGGCAGTTCAGAATTGGCCACGCCCTACTTCAGCGACCGAGATTAGGAGTTTCTTGGGATTGGTAGGTTATTATCGTCGGTTGTGGAGGTATTTTCATCCATTGCAGCCCCTCTGACTAGATTGACCCAAAAGGGTGCCCCGTTCCGATGGTCCGACGAGTGCGAGGCGAGCTTTCAGAAGCTCAAGTCAGCTTTGACCACATCACCAGTTCTAGTGTTGCCTTCCGGTTCAGAGATGTATACAGTTTATTGTGATGCTTCACACATTGGCTTAGGATGTGTATTGATGCAGCAGGGACGAGTTATTGCATATGCTTCCCGTCAGTTGAAGATTAATGAGAAGAACTACCCCGTGCATGATTTGGAGTTGGCAGCGATTGTTCATGCTCTTATGATTTTGAGGCATTACTTGTATGGAGTGTCTTGTAAGGTTTATACAGACCACCGCAGCTTGCAGCACCTGTTCAAGCAAAAGGGACCTTAATTTGAGGCAGCGTAGGTGGCTTGAGTTACTGAAGGATTATGATATCACCATTCTTTATCATCCCGACAAGGCGAATGTGGTTGTAGACGCCTTAAGCAGGAAGGCAGAGAGTATGGGTAGCTTGGCATTTATTTCAGCGGAGGAAAGGCCACTAGCTCTGGACATTCGGTCATTGGCTAACACACTTGTGAGGCTGGACATTTCAGAGCCCAGCCGAGTTCTTGCGTGTGTTGTTTCTCAGTCTTTATTATTGGGATAGATCAAGGCTCGGCAATTCGATGATCCGCAGTTGGAAGTTCTCAGAGAGACGGTACTACAGGGTGGTGCCAAAGAGGTTTCTATTGGCGAGGACGGTGTTCTACGACTTTAGGGTCGCCTATGTGTTCCTAATGTCGATGGCCTAAGGGAGAGGATTCTAGAGGAGGCACACAGTTCACGGTATTCTTTTCATCAAGGTGCTACAAAGATGTATCGTGACCTGAGGCAGCACTACTGGTGGCGGCAGATGAAGAAAGACATAGTGGAACATGTGGCCAGATGTCTAAATTTCGAACAGGTTAAGTATGAGCACCAGAGGCCAGTAGGCCTACTCCAGCAGATGCCTATACCTGAGTGGAAATGGGAGCGGATCACTATGGACTTTGTAGTTGGGTTGCCACGGACCGTGCAGAAGTTTGATGCGGTTTGGGTTATTGTCGACAGGTTGACCAAGTTTGCACACTTCATTCTGGTGGCCACTACTTATACGTCAGAGAGGTTGGCTCAGATCTACATTCGGGAGATAGTCCGGTTGCACGGTGTGACTGTGTCCATCATATCAGATAGAGGTCCTCAGTTCACCTCGCATATCTGGAGAGCCGTACAGAGTGATTTGGGCACCCGTGTAGAGCTCAGCACAACATTCCATCCTCAGACCGACAGGCAGTCGGAGCGGTCAGTTCAGATATTGGAGGACATGCGCAGAGCATGCGTGATTGACTTTGGAGGACGGTGGGATTAGTTATTGCCCTTGGCTGAATTTGCGTACAACAACAGCTATCAATCCAGCATTGAGATGGCCCCATTTGAAGTTTTATATGGTCGGCGATGTCGTTCTCCCGTCGGGTGGTTTGAGCCTGGCGAGGCTAAGATATATGGTATTGACTTGGTAAAGGATGCCTTAGAAAAGGTAAAGTTGATTCAGGAGAGGCTTCGCACGGCACAGTCCCAGCAAAAGAGTTACGCGGATCAGAAGGCGCGTGATGTATCATTCATGGTCGGCGAGAAGGTTCTCTTGAAAGTCTCGCCGATGAAGGGTATTATGAGGATCGGGAAGAAGTGCAAGTTGAGTCTAAGGTTTATAGGTCTGTTTGAGGTGTTGAGGCGAGTTGGGGAGGTTGCTTATGAGCTTGCTCTACCTCCCAGTTCGTCCAGTTTTTCACGTATCTATGCTCCGGAGGTACCGCGCCGACTTGTATCATGTTTTATACTTCAGTACCATTCAGCTAGATGAGAGGTTGGGCTACAAGGAGGAACCAACTGCTATTATTGATAGGCAGGAGCGCCAGTTGAGGTATAAGAGGGTTTCCATCGTGAAGGTCCAGTGGAGGGGCCAACCAACCGAGGAGGCGACTTGGGAGTCCGAGGAGGACATGCGGAGCAGATATCCACACTTGTTCATCACTCAAGGTATGATTCTATACCCGTTCGAGGACGAACGTTTGATTAAGAGGTGGAGAACGTAACGACTCGACCAGTCGTTTTTCTTTCTACAACCCCATGCTCCTAAATAAGACTATATGTACTTTCTTTTACTGGCTTATGACTTACGGGGATGGTTGGTTCGGGATTTGGAAGAGTTTGGGTTGGAATTGGAACACTTAGTTCCTTAAGGTTGGCCTTAAAGGCTAAGCTTGACTTCGGTCAACATTTTTAGTAAACGAACTCGGAATCGAGATTTGAAGGTTCCAATAGGTTTGTATGATGATTTCAGACTTGGGCATATGTTCGGAACGGGTTTTAGATGACCCAGGGATGTTTTGGAGCCAAATAGTTAAATAAGATTCTTGAAGTTTTATAATTGAGGTTTCGAACATGTTTTGAAGATATCGAGGTCCAAACGGAATTCTGAGACCGGGAATAGTTCCTTTGTGTCATTTATGACTTGCTTGCAAAATTTGGTGTCGTTCTGAGTAGTATAAGTACGTTTCGGTGTGTTGGAAGTGAATTTAAGAACTTAGAGTTCATAAGTTGAATTTAGTTGGTTTTGGGGTATGATTCTTAGATTTAATGTTGTTTCGGGCATTCCGAAGGTTCGAGCGAGTCCGTTTTATGATTTAGAACTTGTTGGTATATTCGAACGGGGCCTCGGGGCCTCGGATGTAATTCAAACATCGCGCGAGGCGAGTCCTAGCTCAAATTTTGCTGCTGGTGCACCAGTTCTGGTGCGACCACACCTACGGTTTGCCAGCCACAGGTGGGAGACCGCTGAAGCAGTCGAAACCTCCAAGGTGCGATCTTTGAGCGGATGCCAGGATCTGCAGATGCGGCCCCCCTTTTTGCAGGTGCGGTCCGCAGGTACGGGCACTATTTCGCAAGTGCGATGCCATGCCAGCCCTTCTCCTTCCACAGATGTGGACTATGGCCTGCATAAGCGAGACCGCAGGTGCGAAAATGACTGGAGGCAGTGGGGTGTTTTAAAAACGGGACTTAGGCTTATTTGGGGTCATTTATCATATCCTTGGGCGATTTCGGGGATTCCGAAGAGGGGATTTCAGCTTAGCATTTGAGAGGTAAGTTATTCCTACTTGTTGTGAGTTTAATACTTGATTTTTGGGTAGATTAATACATAAATATTAGTCAAAATTATGAGTTTAGGGTAAAACCTAGGGTTTTAATAAAAATGGGATTTTAACCACGAAATTTGTTATGGAATCTAGTAAAAAATCATATATTATTGATCCTTAGGTTATGGGTAACAACTTTCTTTAAGAATTTCCAAAATCCGAGCATGTGAGCCCGGGGGTGAATTTTAAGAATCTTACAAATTGGCTTGGGTAATCTCTTAAATGGTGGAATTATGAACTTTTGAGAATAGATTGACTAGTTTATGTAATGTTTGGCTAGTTTTGAGTTGTTGGGCATCAAATTTGGATGTTTGAGTGCATTCTTGAATCGGGAAGTAGGCTTGCTACGAGGTAAGTCTCCTTTCTAACCTTGTAAGAGGGAATTGTCCTCATAGGTGAAATAATTGATTATGTGCTACTATTTGTGGGGGCTACGTACGCACGAAGTGACGAGAGTCCGTGCGTAGCTACTATTGTACTTAGGTCCGGGTAGTCTAGGATCTGAAAGCATGATGTAATTGAATTATTTGTAACCTCATTGACAATTTAAAATGCTTAATTCACATCAAACTAGTAAATGAATTTCTAAATAAGTTAAACTTTGTTTATTTCTGAGTCATGAAAAGAGAATTGAGTTTCCCTTAGATAAGTGCTTCCTGATAAAGTATGGATTTACCGTTTGAATGTGTGTATCTATGAGTACCTACATCTCATGTATGATTCACGAGCGGGGAAACTCTATTATTTATAATTGACCGCGTCGCACGTATGATTCGTGAGTGGGGTAATAGATGCATCTATGGTTCGCGTCGTTCGACCCTTCGATAGTGCATATTTACTTTCTGTTGGGCCGGGCCGTACGTCCTCGAAATATTATGCGCATGCTAATTGCTTGGTATTTTCCTGTGATTGCAAAACCGTTAAGAAGGCCCTGAAGAATAAAATAGAAATTTGTTTGGTAGGTATTGATACATAAATTATCTGTGAAAATATTTGTCATTTCTTGTCTTTATTGCTACATCTTTGATATTTATGCTTAGCCTTATATTTGAATAAATTGTTTGACCCTAGTAAGTGTCAAGTCGACCTCTCGTCACTACTTCTTCGAGATTAGACTGGATACTTACTGGGTACATAATGCTTATGTACTCATGCTACGCTTCTGTACTTAATTGTATAGGTCCTAAGGCAGGTGCATCTGGATATCAGCCCGGAGAACATCCTTGACTTCAGGAGATCAGAGATTCCACGGTGAGCTGCTTCTCTTGATGTCGTTCAGTAGCACGTTGGAGTCTTTCCCTTTTGTTATTTTGTCTATATCCTTTCATACAGTAGGACATACATGTTCTTTGATTCCCTCTACTAGATGTCTTTATACTTGTGACACTAGTTCCTGGCACACACACATTGGTACACTATTATTTTGGAAATGTAACTATTTAAATTTAACTTCTTGATCATTGCAATTAAATTTGCCTTTGATATTTTGTCATTTTTTTCATGCTTGTGACAAGAACTCGAGTATTGTTAATAAAGTTTTATAAAATTAAATGGAACTCACTAGACTAATTGTGTTGGCTTACCTAAAATCGGCGTTGGGAGCCATCGCGACCTAGATTAGGATTTGGGCCGTGTCAACTGCGACCTCTGATACGGCCAAGTATATCAGGAAACACTCGACGGGTTCTGCTTTGTCGAGTAGCGGGGGCGAGGACAAGTATGTTTTTAGTTCTCTTAAGGCCTCGATGCATTCTGAATTCCACAGGAGTTCGTAGTCCTTTTTTAGTACGTTGAAGAATTTGTGGCATTTGTCAGAGGATCGTGAGATGAACCTCGACAAGGTAGCTATACGGTCGGTCAGTTTTTGTACTTGTTTCTTTCTGGTCAATATCTCGGGTATTCCTTCGATGGCTTTGATCTGGTCGGGGTTGACCTTGATGCCTCTTTGCGACACCAGGAAACCGAGGAACTTCCCCGAGGTCACGCAAAAGGCACACTTTTCGGGGTTCAGCTTCATGTCGTATTGCCTTAGTATATCGAAGGCTTCCTTTATATGATCGATGTGATCTTCCTTTCTTTTTGATTTGACCAGCATATCATCTATATAAAACTCCATTGTTTTGCTGAGTTGATCCTTGAACATCTTGGTGAATAACCTTTGATGAGTTGTCCCTGCATTCTTCAGTCCTATCAGCATGACTCTGTAGCAGTACGTCCCCTGGTGGGTAATTAAAGTAGTCTTTTCCTGATCCTCCTCCTCCCTGAGGATTTGGTTGTAACCTGAGTAGGCATCCAAGAAACTTAACAACTAATGCCCTGCTGTTGCATCGATGAGCTGATCAATGTGATGTAACAAAAAAGAGTCCTTTGGGCATGCTTTGTTTAGGTCCGTGAAATCCACGCACATGCGCCATTTTCCATTTTTCTTCTTTACCATCATCACGTTGGAGACCCATTGGGGTATTTTGACTTCCGGATGGAGCCGTTGGCGAGTAACTTTTTCACTTCATCGCGGACGGTCTCATTGATTGTGGCGTTAAACTTTCTTCTTATTTGTCGTACCGGCGGGTAAAGTTGATCGTCGTTCAGCTTGTGTGTGGTTATGTCTTTCGAGATACTTGGCATATCTGCATGGGAGAAAGCAAACAGATCGGCGTTGTCAATTAAAACTTTATGAAAATTGCCTGGTTCTGAGAGTTTATGGCCCATGTAAGCCTTTTTGCTGTGGTCGCTGATGTCTAGATTGAGGGGGTCGAGGCCTTCTATTGTTGACCATATGGTTTCCACGACGTCCGGGTCCTTGATGACGTCTTTTTGTTCGTCGAGTTCAGGCCTCGACTTCGGGTAATTGCTATGTTCCCGAGCCTATTTCCTTTAATTGTTGTGTGTACGTGCAGTCCTAGGCGATGCAGTAGCATTCTTGGGATGTGCGTTTTTCCCCACGGATGTTGAATATTCCCCATGGGGTAGGATATTTGATCACTTGATATAAGCTGGATGGGATGGCCCGCATGGCGTGTATCTAAAGCCACCCTATGATGGCATTATAGGTTGTGTCCTGGTTCATGACATTGAAGGCTGTCTCTAGGGTGACGCTCCCGGCCAGAACGGGCAGCGTTATCTGTCCTAGGATTCGCTCAACTGCATTGTTAAAACCTGTTAGTGTTATGCAGTGTGGTACTATCTTGTCCTCGAGTCTTATTTGTGAGAGGTCTCGGGGGTGGATGATACACGAGCTACTCCCGTCGTCCACCATTATTCTTTTTACATCAGTTTCTAAAATACGTAAAGTAATGACAACGGCATCGAAGTGAGGAAAAGTCAAATTGTGTGTATCTGACTTATCGAAGATGATACTGTCTTTGAGGTCATCTTACCGTTCATGGGTGATCCATCTCTTTATTTTATGTGTGGTGGTAAACTTGACGTGATTGATTGCTGCTTCGTCGCCTCCACCGATGATCATTTGGATGGTGCGGGTAGGGGAGGGTGGCCTTGGAGGGCCTTGGTATTTTTCTCATCCGCGGCCGAAGGTTGTTCTTCCTCGGTCGCTCATCAGCTCCCTCGGATGTCCTTGATGAAGCATTTTCACCACTTCTTGCCGTAAGGCTATGCAGTCTTCGGTTTTATGACCCCGCTCAAGATGAAACTCGCAAAGGGCGTTCGACTTTCTGGTATTTGGGTCAGACTTCATGTTTTGTGGCCACTTCACCTTAGGGCCGAGCTTCTCTAGTGCATACACTATTTCTGAAGGGGAAACACAAAAATTGTGAGCGGATAAGAGTGGAGGCATACCTCTTTCATTTCGTTGAGTCCCTGTATATGGCCTGGACGGCCCTTCTGTATGGCGAGGAGATGGTGGGATGGCCGTTCTGACGTATGGTTGGTGCCTGTCTCGGTTGAGGCGTGGGCCTGAATGATCTCTCCAGCCATCATTACAGCGGTCTTTTCTCGACTCCGTTTGGGCTGATGTTAGCCGTTGGGTTGGACAGTTAAGGTCGTCCTCGTCTGCTATGACCTCTGTGCAATAGGCGTTGTGAATTTCTTCCCAGGTTGTGGGAGGGTATTTCATGGGTCTTCTTAAAAACTTCCTGGTTACCCTCGACCCATTCATGTTCAACCCATTTTGGAAGGCTGCCACCGCTATCCCTTCTGATACGTTTGGCGAGCTTATTCTTACTCTGTTGAACCGGGCGAGGAATTCCCTGAGTCCCTCGCCAGGCGATTGTATGACGGCGAATATATTGTTTACCCTGGCCTCTTCTTTCTTAGCTCCGGCGTGGGCGGTGACAAACTTATCAGTCATTTCCTCGAACGTCGTTATTGAACGTGTTGGTAACTGTGAGTACCATGTTAAGGCTCCCCCTGTTAGGGTTTTGCTAACTTCTTCAGTAGTACTGATGGTACCTGCTCTTTTGAGAGGTCTTTGCATTTTACTGTTGTGACGTAATGAATGATATGTGTTATACCGCCATTTTAAACTAGTTATACTAAGGTACAATATATAGGCATTTCGGGTTTGATTTAAGTTAAAAAGTCGCCGCCTAATTAATTCTAAGGTGAATTAGTACACCTAAGGTAATTTAAAAAAGCGTAACTCTGTTAATGGTATACTTAATTTAAAATTTTAGGTAAGGGTTCAATTAATCTAAAGGGGAGATTTTTAAGGCATCCTTTAATATCCATAATAAAATAGTTAACCAACTGGACTGAAGTTAATCAAGGCTAAGGGTAAGTGAATGTGTATACTTAACTTGAAAAGCTAATAAGGGTTAAAATATATACTTTTGTCGTGGACTAAAAGAAAAAGTGGGCTAAGTTCCTTAAAATTTGTTAAGAAATCTGCTCTATACTTTATTAGAAGAAATTGGTTTTGGACTCGTATAATTTTAACATGGTTTTGTACAGTTAGAAATCTTTGGTTTAGAAGTCTATTAGTGAACTGACAAAAAATAGATTTCAAAGTTAAAAGTTGTCGAACATTATGAAACAGATTTTTTATATAACAATATTTAACCTATTCTCTCGATAAGAAAAATTTGAAGAAGTCTGATTTCATTAACAATGCCTGGTGAAAGTTAGTCACTACATGTCCAGGTTTAACATAGTTGGAAACAAAAATTATTAATCGCAATAGGAATTAAACTTAATGAAGTAGACTGAAATAATTAAGAGTCATGTCAGCTCCCCAGAAGATTTTATCTTCTGTATTTTTTGTTGTCTAGATAATGCATAAGCTGGAGAAGAAGAGGACGTGTAGACTCCATGGTATGTTGCAGCATCGTCGAGTTTCAAAGTGAAACTCTTCGGCTCCGATGTTCATGTGAAAATAAAGAAAGAATGAAATCGTTAGAGGGGAACATATGCTTCTTAACAAATATGAAGATCCGAGAAGAGATACCTAACTTGAAAACCCATATTAAAATAACTATTTATATGCCTTGTGATAATCAGAAATATGAAAACTCTTAACTATTACTAACAGAAAGGTTTTTAAGTTAGTGTCCCATGTTAGGAAATAAATATTTATCTATCTTCTGTTTAGTAGTACCTAAAGTGATTAAAGCTAATTTACTAAGCAGAGAAGGATACATTCCACATCAATTTAAAGTCATTTTTACATTTATCAAAGATACCAGCACTTAAACCAAATATCAAAGAAGAGCAGGAAGACATAATATTCATAAGACAACATGTATTTCAGTCAGTTAAAGTTAATTTCAAACAAAGCATTTTAAAGCCTATAAATTGTATACTGATGTAAAGTCACGGTGTATAACATGTCATCTAAGAATTCAAACATAAAGTTCACTTATGCTTATAGCAGAATAGAACAGAAAAAGGGTCGCAACTTATTCCAAGTTTGTCTTATTAAAGCCAAAGAAAGGTAGAATAAAAATGACACGCATTTTGCATTCCAAGCACAAAATAGACACCAAATCAGTTTCTAAAATCAGCAAATGTAGGCTATAGAACAAATAATATGGACACGGGTCAAACATCGCAGGATCAAAATATAAATTCCCAAGAGCATGATTTCTAATCACATCTGTATCCAGAATTTCGGGAATGCATTTTTAAGAGAATCGAAGTCTAAAACATGATTCTTAAATATAACATTATTACACAAAAGAGAAGAGAAACAGAACGGGGTCGAATATTACCTCTTGTAGTGCAGCGAACCGGAGCTTCGACCTCGAATCTACTCTCTCGTTATGAACAGATCCGAACCCCGAGTCAAATGAACTCGAACACCTCTATCCCAGCTAAAGTATACCGAGACAGAAAATAAAATGTTTGAAGGTGCTTTCTTAGAGTTTCTAAGAGACCAGAACAATGGTACGAGTAAGAAAATTAGTAGTGTTTTAGCGGTGGCTCAAGTTGTGTGGATGTAGGCAACTGAAACTTAGTATTTTCGACCGTATCTCCGTCCGTTTTTTTTTCGTCTGGAGAGTTAGAGATATATTTATACGCCCAGGAATTTAACTAGGGTTCGAGCTCTTTGGGCGGGATCTTGAAATTGGAGTTTCAAAAAAGCCGTTTGCAGAAGAGTAAAGAGAGATGGTGGATCTTGGTAGGGTATTTGGGAGATTCCATCATATTGGTAAGGGTAAAAAGGTTGGTATGGCTGGTTCAGGTAAGGAAGAGCTTGACTTGGCTCGCGTCCTGGAATATTCATGAGAGCAGATACATCATCTTTCTTTTTTTTGTTCCCATTGATAGAACCAGATTGAATTGCTTTGCTTGCAGCTTGCAAGGCTGTGAGATCTTGGATTCTTCCTGATTTGATCCCTTCTTCTAAGGCTTCTCCCGTTCTGGCAACATCTGTGAACTTTTGTCCCATCATGCTTATCATTTTCTAATAATATATGGTTCTACCTTGGCATTCAATGAAGGTGGTGGTCATCTCACTGTCACTCATCAGAGGTTGAACTCTAGCTGCTTCTGACCTCCAACGTAACGCATATTCGCGGAACGTCTCAATTGACTTCTTTGTTATCTTAGTCAAGTAGCACCTATCCGGTACGATGTCAATGTTGAAACTGAATCGATCCATAAAGTCTTGTGCCATATTACTCCACCTAAGCCACTTACGGGGATCATGTTGTGTATACCAAGTGAGTGCTTCACCGGATAAACTTCTTATGAACAACTTCATTCTTATATTCTCATCTCTCCCTACTCCTATCAGTTTGTCACAATAAGCCCTCAAATGCGTATGTGGATCACCCTTCCCGCCGAATGTGTCAAACTTTGGCGGCTTTTACCGTACGGGCAAGTCAACATCAGGGTGAACACATAAATTCTCATATTCAACACTTTTGCTTCCTCTAGAAGTTTGGAGCTTTCTCATTGCTTCCTTAAGACTGCAAATCTCCTTTGCTAACATATCATCCGCCTTTGCCTTTGCATCCTTCTCCATTTCTTCATATTGGTCTACCTCGGGTTGGAACTTGACCGATATTGGGTTAATAAAGGTGTGAGCTTCCTCTGCATATACAAGGAGGGACACTTTGCATGTTAGGAATAGCAATATGTGCTTCTAATATATGCTAAGTTACTGGAATGGATTCACGGTTTATGGCTTTGGGGGAGGTACATATGAAGTGTTTACATGTGGTGGTCTTTATGGATTTGCCGGGGTAACTGGCGGTAGATTGTTGTTGGTAGGTGGAAGATCTTGTGGGGGAAAGTGTTCTAGAACTGGTGAATCAAGGGATGGAAAGCGAGGTGGGTTTGGCATTGTATTTCTGGGTCCAAGAGATGGACTATAAAGTGCGATAGCCAAATTGGTCAAGTCCTTCATTCGATTCAGTTCTCCTCGTAGATCCTCAATCTCTTGTTGCAAACGGGCAATGTGTTCATCGTGTTGAGTGATAGTTGTATCTTCAAAAGTCCCAGAAGGGTTGTTTGGATTCGCAACATTTCCCAAACAAGTTGGATCATATGTAGAGGGATCAGACATAACAGTTCTTCTTCCTTGGATGGCCCAACTATGTCGAGGTGATGCTGACATTTTTTGACCTCGTGAAGTAGGGGTGGTCAGCCAATTCAGTAGTCAACACGAATCAACCTTGGGGAAAAATAAAAACCTATTGTAAAAGAAATAAATACAATATTAGTAAGTGGTGATTAAACTTCAAAGAAAATATATCACATAACAAACAAGTCACATAGTGAATAATACGAACAAATCAGATATTGATAGCATGTCTAGTATACACGGAACCTCTTTGTTCCAGAGGTAGGCCTAGCGAAACTTTGAACTATAAACACACCATTATATGTCATTCCAGTCCCCCTTAAGGAGTTGGTCTACATAATCAACGTGTTATCATTTAAACAATGCACACAGAATATGAATAGGCATCACTCTTGGTTATAAACCCGGTTGGACATTTGGACAATGCTGACTAATGGACTTAATACACCTAGGGTATTAAGCCTCTTAAGCTTGCGTGATGCATGTCCCTAAGAAGGGTTTTGGTTTAGCTCTATCCTAGGTCGACTAAGAGTAGGTTTTTCTAGATTGGTCTTTTCTCAAGCGCACAACTTGAGAGTGGAAAGCCTGTGACGGTCGACTGCACCGCTGATCGACATACCCACAAACTTTCCTCTAAAAGGTATTTTTAAAAAGTGCACGGCCGCAAACCCTGTAACTGCTAGGTGTGTACATAGTGTGAGTTGTCCAGGAGTGGAAGAAGTGAAACAGTCATGGCATGTGAAACAAATTAAATTCAAAGTAAGCACAAAAGCCTTAATTAAACTAAGTTCGTGATGATTAGAACCGAAAACACCAGCAGAGTCGCCAAGCTGTTATACCCTATGTTAAACTAGTTATACTAAGGTACAACAACATATAGGCATTTCGGGTTTGATAAAGTTAAAGAGTCGCCACCTAATTAATTCTAAGGCGAATTAGGACACCTAAATTGTTTAAGGTGATTTAATAAAGTATAACTTTGTTAATGGTCTACTTAACCTAAATATTCTCGGTAAATGTTCAATTAATCTAAAGGGAAGGTTTTTAAGGCACCCTTTAAGATCCATATCAAAATGGTTAACCAATCGGACAAAAGTTAATTAAGGCTAAGTGTAAGTGAATTTGTATACGAATACTTGGCACTAATATACTTAACTTGAAAAGCTAATGAAGGTTAAAATATATACTTTTGTCGTGGACTAAAAAAAAAAGTGGGCTAAGTTCCTTAAAATTTATTAAGAAATCTGCTCTATACTTTATTAGAAGAAACTGGTTTTGGACTCGTATAATTTTAACATGGTTTTTTCAAGTTAGAAATCGTTGGTTTAGAAGTCTATTAGTGAACTGACAAAAAATAGATTTCAAAGTTAAAAGTTGTTCGAACATTATGGAAACAGATCTTTTATATAACAATAATTAACCTATTCTCTCGATAAGAAGAACTTGAAGAAGTCTGATTTCATTAACAATGCCTGGTGAAAGTTAGTCACTACATGTCCAGGTTTAACATAGTTGGAAACAAAAATTATTAATCGCAATAGCAATTAAACTTAATGAAGTAGACTGAAATAATTAAGAGTCATGTCAGCTCCCCAGAATATTTTATCTTCTCTACTTTTTGCTGTCTAGATAATGCATAAGTCGGAGAAGAAGAGGACGTGTAGACTCCATGGTATGTTGTAGCATCGTTGAGTCTCAAAGTGAAACTCTTCGGCTCCGATGTTCATGCGAAAACAAAGAAAGAATAAAAGAGTTAGAGGGAAACACAGTCATGAGTTGCTAATACTTAATACAACCAAAAAGAAATGACCACATAGTCTGAAAATAAATACGATTGTAGAAAAGGAAGAGAAGACGAGATCACGGTCACCAGCTGATACCTCATCAACTCTGATGAAAATGCTGCTACTCACTGACCAGAGCTGAATCCCGTTGTACCTGGATTTGCACACAAGGTGGAGGGGGTATCGCGAGTACACCAACTCAGTAGTAACGAAACCAAACTACGGGCTGAGAGGTAGTGACAGACTAAACCTCCGATAATTCGAACAACAGTATATAACTCGGACATGACAATAATATATCAGGAAATAAACACGATGCATCAACATATGTGTGTAACTCTGCATCCTAGCATGATTTCATATAGAATCAAGAATGATGTATACTCAGTAATAAAAGTCTCATAAGGTGGTCCACTCAGTACTAGACTACGGCCTCCTGGCCCAGGGAAGTCCATCCCGGATATTACATAAACACAAGTGACACTGTCACCTAGTACTGAGGAAAAAGGCCGATCCAGCCACCATGGAGAAGATCCATATCTAGAATATAATACTCGGACAAGATCCATGTCCAGGAGAAATCCATCCCTCAATATCTGTGCACTCACCAGGGGTGTAAAGACTCCGGAGGGGCTCCTTTCAGCCCAAGCGCTATATCAAGCCAACGAAGGCATGATTCCTGGATCACTGCGGTGTGCAGTCAGACCTCATAACTNAGTCTCACTCACAATGCTCTAACATATGAAAATCAGCCCAAACCAATGATAATATAGAATAAACTAGCAACTTACGAGATTGAGGCATGGAACATATACTATAACAGGACTGAGTACATGAAAACAATAATCACAGATAGAGACAACAATAATCGACTGTTCCAGTCTGAACTTATCGATGTGAAGCCTTAACATTTATACTTAGCATGATTTCTATTTCGTTCAAGGTAATTACCACCTTCACAGTACAAATATCAACCTGAGATAACCATTAGACAGTGCCATGGGATGATCCAGGCTACAAATATTCGGTGTACGACCGCATGCCCGTCACTTGGCAAGTGCGTCACCTTAGTTAACATCATATATCAAATAGTTGGGGGTTTCGAACCCTCAGCTCCAAGTTTGGAAGCGTTACTTACCTCAAAACCGGCTAATATACTACTCTGCAGTGCCTTTGCCTCTAAATTCGGCCTCTGAATGCTCCAAATCTACCAACAATCAGATGTATATCATTATAATATGCTAAGGAGCTAATCCCAATCGATATGTATCAAAAATACTCAAAAATCCAAAAATTGGTCAAATTCGACCCCCGGTCCCATGTTCCGAGGTGATCCCATGTCACCCTACCCCATATACATCCGATAACACAACATAACTGAAATTTCATTATCAAATCCTGACCCATAACCTTAAAACCAAGTTTCCACTTCTGAAAAAATTTACAAGTTCAAATTCCCATGACTATAAGCTGAAATAGTCTGAACACGTTGTATCAAACCATATCCGTAACCCAATATGAAATCACATAATATACCGCGTGGCTCAACCACTCATAGTGATAACTCCTAACCACAATAGCTGTTGAAACAACCCAATACCGGTACATACCCTCTTATCAAACCATGCCTCGTTATAACACTTCCATATACTGCCGATGATGAAAGAAACATGTATAACCCAGTAATCATTCGCCCGATCAGTATCAATACCATCCAGAGCCATAACTTGTGCAACTTGTGCACACAATAGCCACATACCAAGAGTTCAATTCATTAAATAAAGAAGACTCGCACGAGAGGGCTATCCTTCCACTAACACTTACCATTACCACATCATACTAAAAGTCTGATACACATCGTAAAACCATATCACACAAATCCGACACCAAGGATCATACCTCTACCTAACTGAGCTGCAAAGCGTGATCCCATCCAACCGCTGGATCCCATGACACACTCCAAACCACCTTTCTCAAAATTAATAACGATGCGAAATTCGACATCAATTACTTAAAGTGCATTGCCATAATCACGGGAAATCGAACGACATCGTGCCAAAATCCTGCAACACTCAATTACTTACCTTACTCAAATCTCGCTATACCGCCCCGATAGGACTACATCATATGCACATATATAACCAACGATCATAACTCCTCGAACACCGAAAGGTAACTCATAGATCACTCCAAGACACGAATAAGCTCAATGACAATCGAATGGTACATCCCTCAACAATAGCATTTCGGAGTCAACAATTCCGACTTGGTGTAGACCACACACCTATATCGGACTACCAATAACTCTAAGCCAACTCTGGTCACCCACAACAGGTAGATAACTCTCCGAACGTTCATAATGACTGAATCATGACATATACTAACACCTGACTAGCTTTTCTCGCATCCTCGTAGTTCACAACTACAAAAATAATTTGTTCATGAAAACTCCCAGTCTCCAAATCCAGGAGGCGCACCAATTACCATATCTGACCCTAATTCCACCACTCAAATATATAACACATCCCTAATGCTCAATCATTCCACGAGGGATACCCCCATAATTTCTCTGTGTCACCAAGGAACCTTGAATATCAGCAATCGATCCAATGAAAGAGCGTCGTAACACCAATGAAGCACCCATATTCAACACATTTCCTTAAACACGTTGTCCTTAATGAATGTATACTCTCATCCAGCCACCCGATAGTGGTATCCTTTACCTCATTATCTGAAGCTGCCAGTTCTGACCTTCCTTCCAGAACTGAACCGTGACCTCACATATGCCACTCTCCACTATACACAAAAAAAACCTCATACGCCATGCAAACCTATGATAAATATGAGGACTTCATGCTCCCTTCCTAGCCACAACAACTACGTACCCAACTAGCCAAGAACTTTCTATTCGATCCCATCTAGAAACAAAATCACTATACATCACCTGACCCTCACGCCCGTAGTAATATACATCTCCAACTGTGGTAGAAACCATTAAGAACTCCCAAATCACACTTTTACAACACCAAACCGTCAGGACTGAACCCTTCTAACTCAACCAAGCTACGCATGCCACCAAATTCCAAGAGAATTTCTAATAATCACCTGTAACAACTCATTACCTTATAAACACCCAAAGAACTAACCATATCGCTTATTATCCCGATCCAACCCACTACCAAGTTATCCTATTTAGTCAAGTTCCTTCTGACTTACCTTCGAATTGATACTCCTTCTTGCCATAATACCACAATTCTCAATCTCGACTCACCGCACGAAACCCGAGTATAAAAAAAATATACCGTCTAAGGCTCATAGGCTGTTGAATACTCCCTCAATTATTCCCAAATGCACCACATTAGAAATAATTACCCTGAAGAGACTTCCTACGAATTTAAAGTCATTATCTTCACTTTCCTGATACTGGTGGATAGAATCCATGATAATGCAAATATACCACAAGCCTTGACACCTTTCCCGTAATCTCAGTTCTAGCCCTTCTCACACCTTGAAATCCTCAATCGTTACATATAACCTTGAATCAGTCTGAACCATTCTCGAACACCATTTACTCTAAGAAATTTCAATTACACTAACCAAGTAAAAAGAACGACCTGACCCCGCTTGCAATCCACATACTCGGAAGGTAATCCACACCTTTGAAGCAACAAGCACGCTCATACATTACACATTCTACACGTACCAATACAATTTCATCATACAATGAATTCCACTGTCACGACCCAAATCGATGGGCCGCGACGGGCACCCGATACCTTACTCGACCGAGTACCAACATAACATATCTTTCTTATTACATTATCATATACACGTGACATACGGGCCTAATAGGCCAACATAATCATTTATAAACTCAAAACATAGGCCGACAAGGCCGTACAATCTTCCATGTATACGACATATGTCTACAAGCCTCTAAGAGTACATAAATGTCATAAAGGTCGGGATAGAGTCCTGCCATACCAAACAATACCCATCTAAATCATACTAACCAAACAAGCGACTCCGAAGAAAATATAGCACACCAACATCTTCCGCTGAGCTGATAGCCTACTTGGAGGGCTCTCGACCTGTCTATCGGGACTTGCGGGCATGAAACGCAGCGTCCCCAGGCAAAAGGGATGTCAGTACGAATAATGTACCGAGTATGTAAGGCATATAAATAAGTACATAAGAGACATAGAAGAAATATAGAGCACATGACTCAACCTATAAGCCTGAATAGCTTTGTAAATCATAAATTAGTTTTAGCGTCATGCATATGCATATGAATGTCATGTTGTGCATAGGTACATGTTTCATAACATCATCAGCCTCTGAGGGCATCCAATCATATCATATCGGCCACTGTGGGCAAAATCATCATCATATACCAGCTGATCAGGTGGTGATGCGTATATAACGCCATAACCTTTCCCATATCCCATATATATATACATACATATATACGCGTATATAACGCCATTTGAATATACATACATAAATACGCGTACGCCGTTTGAACCATATTTCAGCCACTGTGGGCAACATCATCATCATATATCAGCTGATCAGGTGATGGTGCATATATAACGTCGTAACCTTTTCCCATATCCCATATACATAAATTTACATATATATGCGTATGTAACGCCATCTGGTCATGGGTCAATGTGCATATGTAAATGCATGAAATGCATATGAAATACGTCAATAAAATCTCTCGGTACGTCATAAGGCCATTATGCCTCTGATTAATATCATGAATTAAACTTTACCAACATACGTATTTTCGAGACCCATGAACAGAAGATAATAATAATTCTCATGGAGAATCAAGAATATAGATACTCCTACTATTTCTATGAATAGAGTAATTTATAGAAACTGTGTATTTGCTCGTTTCTTCAGTATAATTTGGACCATGCCAAAAGAAAGAAGGGATAGCCTTAACATACCTGGGGTAGGCAAAAATACGTATGATATTTTTGGAAATGGTTGCACCGTACTCTCTTAGAATCGTAAAATCTCACGTTGCTAGTGTGCTAGAAATCTCGTTGGATTTTGGTTTTCACTGGAAAACTCATGTTACATGTATAATCATATTCTTGCATAACCTTGCTGAAGCAAACTAGTTTTACTTTACCTCACTTTGTAAGAGAGTCAAAAGAATCTTGTATGAATTTGGTTGTACCAAATTCACGTTTTCATTCAATCCTTGTAAAGAAACCCATACTCAAGAATTCACATGAATTCTTTTCTTTTGATATGTTACTTTGCTGGTCAAAGTCTCCAAGGTATATTACTACTAAAGAAGCCAACTCAAAGTATTTATCCAAAGAGATTTTCACGTGTAAGCAAGATTTGATATGTCATATGACTCATCATTCATATGGGTGCCGCTTTGGTTTATCTTAATTCCAAGTGGCAGCCCCAACATGGTCTTTATCCAATTAATTATAATTATTCCCATCATTAATCAATAATTCACATAATTAAGAATTATCTCAAATTATTTAAAATACTACTCACTTTTAATATACTTTACACACCTTACTATCATGGCCATGTTGTACCTTGTATGGTACTAGTCCATAAATACCGAGTATGATAGCTCGGACCGTATTTTATCCCAACTTGTCAAACTTCGACAAAACTTATTTTCTTTGATTTTCTTACTCTCTCACTTTTACGAATTTACTTATCCCTTGTTTGAAATAGCATAATACTTGTAACCTCAAAATAATCCCAATCCCGAACTTACGTTGATTAACTTACGACAAAACTTTAACGTACGAAAAAAAACTAATACGGGATGTAATATCTCATTTCCGAGCTTTTATCAATTTACTTATGGCATACTTTTACGTACGAAAATATGGGGTGTAACATCCACTATCCGTAAAGTACATTACAATTTGTATCGAAAACATTTTCATTACTCGAGTCATTCCCAGACTCCACCTCTGCAGGTCATAACTGATTCACCAATATACCTCGAACTGAAACCAATACAACACATAATCATGTAATTAACTTATCAATAACGAACTCCCCCACTTGGCTCAAAGCCAAGGATCACGACAAACAAGACTATGCCCACACATTATCACTGCCACCATGCTGTGGTGGGATTCAACTAAATCCTCCGTAAGCTTATATGACCCAAACCATCTAACACTCAAATCAATTCCCAATCTCGCATCCACCATTGCGATGGTCATGCCAACTCCCACAAGCGATCTAAACTCAAATTGCAACATGCATCATTTACTGATAGAGGGAACTTACTACGGATAAACATAAGGGTCACACACCTCAGGACAACCCGCAGGAGATACCCCTATCTGCTAAATCTCGAAATGTTATCTCCCTATGCACTTCCGAATATCATAGCTATCACACAATCACTATACCTTCCTACAGCAGAACACAACCACTGCCTGCCCTCGAGACATCCCATAAGTGGTATAAGAACCTGAAGCTAATGGCAATACTAACACTGGAGCTGTGGTCCAGGGATTCTTGAGCTTCTGGAAGCTCCACTCACACTCGTCTGACCACATAGATACCTCTGATGGACACCACGTGTCCCAAGAATGCTACTGAACTAAGCCAACAATTCACACTTAGAGACCTTCGCACAAAGCTCCTCCTCCATATATCCTTGTAATACCATCATCAAATGTCGAGTATGCTATCCCTGGCTACGAGAGTATGGCAAGATGCCATCAATAAATACAATAACAAAGGAGTTATAACACGGCTGAATACACCATCAATCAAATACATGAACGCTGTTGGGGCATTGGTCAACCCAAAAGACATCACCAGGAACTCATAACACAACAGAAAAATCTACTTCACTCCACAACAAAACCACACAAGAGGTCCTTCAATACACTCACAAATCGAAGCCATATCCTAACTCAATATAGACGTAAAATACTTAATGGTTCTTGCCACATTTCCCGCTAGTCCATTCTTGTCAGAATCAAACAACCTGAACACATCTAACTATCAATCAAACTCACCACGTAGTCATCTGGTCACAAAGTTCCATCAATAAGGACACCAACGGACATATAAGTCCCCAATACATATGCTAACACAAATGAAATCTCGGCACTCAAGCTACAGAAAAAGATCCGGCCTCAAGTCCTCCAGACTGGCCCCAAGCATGCTAAAATCACATCCCATTCATAAAAGTCACAAACCATCGGTGCACGGCTGAAACCGAGCACTCACGTGCGCGTTTGAATACATGAAAGGAGTTCAAAGAATTATGCTTCGGGTTTAATCAATGGATTCGCACAACAAGAGTTCGAGAATGTGATATTTTTCCTAAAGGTTCTGCAGCCTCTCGAAGATAAGTACAGACATCCCCATACCGATCTGCAAGACTCTACTAAACCTGCTCATGACTGGTGAGACCTATTTAACCTAGAGCTCTGATACCAACTTGTCACGACCCAATTCCGGAGTCGTGATGGCGCCTGTCGTGGAACCAGGAAAGCTGCCCATTTTATCTAAGTTAAATGCAATTACCAATAAAATACCCTTCTTAACAAGTTTGTGGATAAAAATAATAATAAATCAAAATTTAGAAACCAATTTATGAAATTTAAAACCCAAATCCTACAAACCCCGAATCCAGTGTCACACAGTCATGAGCTGCTAATACTTAATACAACCAAAAAGAAATGACCACATAGTCTGAAAATAAATACGACGGTAGAAAAGGAAGAGAAGACGAGATCATGGTCGCCAGCTGATACCTCGTCAACTCTGATGAAACTGCTACTACTCACTGACCAGAGTTGAATCCCGTTGTACCTGGATATGCACACAAGGTACAGGGGGTAACTTGAGTACACCAACTCAGTAGTAACGAAACCATACTACGGGCTGAGAGGTAGTGACGGAGTAAACCTCCGATAATTTGGACAACAGTATATAACTCGGACATGACAGTAATATATCAGGAAACAAACACGATGCATCAACATATGAGTGTAACTCTGCATCCTAGCATGATTTCATATAGAATCAAGAATGATGTATACTCAGTAATCAAACTCTCATAAGGTGGACCACTCAGTACTAGACTACGGCCTACCGGCCCAGGGAAGTCCATCCCGGATATTACATAAACACAAGTGACATTGTCACCTTGTACTGAGGAAAAAGGCCAAATAGCCACCACGGAGAAGTTCCTTCTCCGGAACATAATACTCGGACAAGATCCATGTCCAGGGGAAATCCATCCCTCAATATATGTGCGCTCACTGGGGGTGTAAAGACTCCGGAGGGGCTCCTTTCAGCCCAAGCGCTATATCAAGCAAACGAAGGCATGATTCCAGGATCACTACGGTGTGCAGTCCGACGTCATAACTGTCTCAAAACCAGGCTCCAAGCCTCACTCTGTCAGTACCTTCCAGTCTCACTCACAATGCTCTAACATATGAAAATCAGCCCAAACCAATGACAATGTAGAATAAACTAGCAACTTACGAGACTGAGGCATGAGACATATACTATAATAGGACTGAGTACATGAAAACAATAATCACATATAGAGACAACAATAATCGACCGTTTCGGTCTGAACATATCGGCGTGAAGCCTTAACATTTATACTTAGCATGATTTCTATTTCGTTCAAGGTAATTACCACCTTCACAATACAAATATCAACTTGAGGTAACCATTAGACAGTGCCATGGGATGAGCCAGGCTACAAATATTCGGTGGACGCCCGCATGCCCGTCACTTGGCAAGTGCGTCACCTTAATTAACATCATATATCAAATAGTTGGGGGTTTCGAACCCTCAGTTTCAAGTTTGGAAGCGTTACTTCCCTCAAAACCGGCTAATATACTACTCTGCAGTGCCCTTCCCTCTAAATTCGGCATCCGAGTGCTCCAAATCTACCAACAATCATATGTATATCATTATAATATGCTAAGGAACTAATCCCAATCAAAATGTATCAAAAATACTCAAAAATCTCGAAATTGGTCAAACCCGACCCCCGGACCCACGTCCCTAAACTCAGAAATTTTTATACCAAACTATTCTTCATCATCTCACGAGTCCGTACATTTAAAGAACACTAAATTCGGAGTCCAAATGACCCCTCAAATCCCCATTTTAAAGACTCTTAATCCCAAGCCCTAATTACCCAATTTGCACATATTTTTCCCAAATTTTCCACCATAAATCCGACTTTAATCACATATAAACGAGTTTAGAGTCTAAAAACCTTACCTCAATGAAGAACTATCGAATTCCCTTTTCAAAACCCTTCCAAAAGCTTCAAACCCGGACGAAACATTGAGAAAGATGGCTAAAATTCGCGAAGGCATGTTTTTATACTCTCTGAACAGTGGTTCCGTAGCTGCGACCACTTACACGCACCTGCGGATCCCAGGTGCGCACCTGCGGAAAATCCCAAGGTCCTCAAATCCCGCACCTGCAATCGACCTCCCGCACCTACGGCCTCGCAGGTGTGACAATTAACTCGCACCTGCGGAATCCTCTCACTTAGCCAAACTTCTGCACCTGCGGTGCCACGTCCGCTCCTGCGGAACCGCACCTGCGGCTCCCCATCCGCAGGTGCGAAAACAACAACAACAGCAACAACAATATCAGCAGTGACAAAACCATTCCAAACTCCCCATTAACCATCCGAAACCCTCCCGAGCCGCTCGGGACCCCAACAAAAGATACCACCGCATCATATATGATCATTCAAGCTTAGTCGAGCCTCCGAAACAACAAACATAACATCAAAACCCCAAAAACACATTCAAGCCTATGAAACTTGAATATTCTAAATTCCACCAATGATGTTGAAACTACCCAAAACAACTCTGATTGCCCTGAAATTTTGCAGACATATCCAAAATGACATTACGAACCTGTTCCAACTGTCGGAATTCCATTCCGACCCCGATAGCCTATTTTCCACTGCCAACCGGAAATCGCCAAAAACTAACTTTCGCCAATTCAAGCCTAATTCTACAGCGGACATCACAAAAATATTCCGAACACACTCCTAAGTCCCAAATCACCTAACGAAACTATTCGAGCCATAAAATCTGCATTTCGAGGTCGTTTCCCAATAAGTCAACTCTCAATTGACTTTTCCCATTATAAGGCTATCTTTAAAGACTAAGTTACTGAATTCTCATTTAACCATTATGATTTCAAGCCTATCGACTCTAACACATCAATAATAGGATAACCAATCCATGACAAGTCAATGACAGCAATAAAAATGCAAGTTCTAGGTAACGACAGACCGGTCGTTACATTCTCCCCCACTTAAACATACATTCGTCCTCAAACGTGCCTAGAGCTGTTCCAACACCACCAAAAATTGTTTTGTAACCTTCCATGTACATATTCGGAGGTGATCCCATGTCACCCTACCCATCTACGTCCGATAACACAACATAACTGAAATTTCATTATCAAATCCTGACCCATAACCTTAAAACCAAGTTTCCACTTCTGAAATAATTGACAAGTTCAAATTTCCACGACTATAAGCTGAAATAGTCTGAACACGTTGTATCAAACCATATCCATAACCCAAGATGAAATAACATAATATACCGCGTGGCTCAACCACTCATAGCAATAACTCCTAACCACAATAGTTGTTCAAACAACCCAATACAAGTACATACCCTCTTATAAAACCATGCCTCGTTCTAACACTTCCATATACTGCCGATGATGAAAGAAACATGTATAACCCAGTAACCATTCGCCCGATCAGTATCAATACCATCCAGATCCATAACTTGTGCAACTTGTGCACTCAATAGCTATATACCAAGAGTTCAATTCATTAAATAAAGAAGACTCGCACGAGAGGGCTATCCTGCCACTAACACTTACCATTACCACATCATACTAAAAGTCTGATACACATCGTGAAACCATATCACACAAATTCGACACCAAGGATCATACCTCTACCTAACCGAGCTGCAAAGCGTGATCCCATCCAACTGCTGGATCCCATGACACACTCCAAACCACCTTGCTCAAAATCAATAACCATGCAAAATTAGACATCAATTACTCAAAGAGCATTGCCATAATCACGGGAAATCGGACGATACCGTGCCACCCGAACCAGAAAGAACATAACCAACACGTCTCAGTCCTGCAACACCCAATAACTTACCTTACTCAAATCTCGCTATACAACCCCGATAAGACTACATCATATGCACATATGTAACCAACAATCACAACTCCTTGAACACCGAGAGGTAACTCATGGATCACTCAAAGACACGAATAAGCTCAATGACAATCGAATGGTACATCCCTCAACAATAGCATTTCGGAGTCAACAATTCCGACTCGGTGCAGACCACACACCCATACCGGCCTACCAATAACTCTAAGTCAACTATGGTCACCCATAACAGATAGATAACTCTCTGAATGTCCATAATGACTGAATCATGACATATACTAACACCTGACTAGCTTTGCTCACACCCTCGTAGTTCACAACAACAAAAATAATTTGTTCATGAAAACTCTCAGTCTCAAAATCCAGGAGGCGCACCAATCACCATATCTGACCCTAATTCCACCACTCAAATATATAACACATCCCTGATGCTCAATCATTCCACGAGGGATACCCCCATAATTCATCCGTGTCACCAAGAAACCTTGAATATTAGCAGTCGATCCAATGAAAGAGCGTCGTAACACCAATGAAGCACTCTTATTCAACACATTACCTTCAACACATTGTCCTTAATGAATGTATACTCTTATCCAGCCACCCAATAGTGGTATCCTTTACCTCATCATCTGAAGCTGCCGGTTCTGACCTTCCTTTCGTAATTGAACCGTGACCTCACATATGCCACTCTCCACTATACATAAAATACCGCATACGCCATGCAATCCTATGATAAATATGAGGACTTCATGCTCCCTTCCTAGCCACAGCAACTACGTACCCAACTAGCTAAGAACTTTCCATTCGATTCCATCTAGAAACAAAATCACTATACATCACCTGGCCCTCACGCCCATAGAAATATATATCTCCAACCGTGGTAGAAACCATTAAGAACTCCCGAATCACACTTGTACAACAGCAAATCGTCAGGACTGAACCCTTCTAACTCAACCAAGCTACGCATGCCACCAAATTCCAAGAGAATTGCTAATAATCACCTGTAACAACTCATTACCTTATAAACACCCAAAGAACTAACCATATCCCTTATATTATCCAGATCCAACCCACTACCAAGTTGTCCTATTTATTCAAGTTCCTTCTGACTTCCCTTCGAATTGATACTCCTTCTTGCTATAATACCACAATTCTCAATCCCGACACACCGCATGAGACCCGAGTATAAAAAAAATATAGCATCTAAGGCTCATAGGCCGCTGAATACACCTTCAATTATCCCCAAATGCACCGCATTAGAAATACTTACCCTGAAGATACTTCCTACGAATTTAAAGTCATTACCTTCACTTTCCTGATACTAGTGGATAGAATCCATGATAATGCAAATACACCACAAGCCTTGACATTTTTCCCGTAATCTCAGTTCTAGCCATTCTCACACCTTGAAGATCCTCGATCGCTACATATAACCTTGAATTCGTCTGAACCATTCTCGAATGCCATTTACTCTACGAAATTTCAATTACACTAACCAAGTAAACAGAAGGACCTGACCCCGCTTGCAATCCACATATTAGGAAGGTCATTCACACCTTTGAAGCAACAAGCACACTCATACATTGCACATTCTACACTTACCAGTACAACTTCATCATACAATGAATTCCACTATCCGTAAAGTACATTACAACTTGAATCGAAGAAATTTCCATTACTCGAGTCATTCCCAGACTCCACCTCTGCAGGTCATAACTGATTCACCAAGATACCTCGAACTGAAACCAATACAACACATAATCATGTAATTAACTTATCAATAACGAACTCCCCCACTTGGCTCAAAGCCAAGGATCACGACAAACAAGACTATGCCCACACATTATCACTGCCACCATGCTGTGGTGGGATTCAATTAAATCCTCCGTAAGCTTATATGACCCAAACCATCTAACACTCAAATCAATTCCCAATCTCGCATCCACCATTGTGATGGTCATGCCAACTCCCACAAGCGATCTAAACTCAAATTGCAACATGCATCATTTACGGATAGAGGGAACTTACTACAGATAAACATAAGGGTCACATACCTCAAGACAACCCGCAGGAGATACCCCTTTCTGCTAAATCTCAAAAATTTTCTCCCTATACACTTTCGAATATCATATCTATCACACAATCACTATACCTTCCTACAGTAGAACACAACCACTGCCTGCCCTCGAGACATCCCATAAGCGGTATAAGACCTGAATTTGATGGCAATACTAACACTGGAGCTGTGGTCCAGGGATTATTGAGCTTCTGGAAGCTCCACTCACACTCGTTTGACCACATAGATACCTTCGCTGGACACCACATGTCCCTAGAATGATACTGAACTATGCCAACAATTCACACTTGGAGAACTTCGCACAAACCTCCCCCCCCCCCCCNCCTATATCCTTGTAATACCATCATCAACTGCCGAGTATGCTATCCCTGGCAACGATAGTACGACAGGATGCCATCAATAAATACAATAACAAAGGAGTTATAACATGGCTGAATACACCGTCAATCAAACACATAAACGCTGCTGGGGCATTGATCAACCCAAAAGACATCACCAAGAACTCATAAAACAACAGAAAAAAATATACTTCACTCTACAACTAAACCAAACGATAGGTCCTTCAATACACTCACAACTCGAAGTCATATCCTAACTCAATATAGACATCAAATACTTAATGGTTCTTGCCACATTTTCTGCTAGTCCATTCTTATCACAATCAAACAACCTGAACACATCTAACTATCAATCAAACTCACCTACGTAGTCATCTAATCACAAAGTTCCATCAATAAGAACACCAACGGACATATAAGTCCCCAATACATATGCTCACACAAATGAAATCTCGTCACTCAAGCTACAGACAAAGATCCGGCCTCAAGTCCTCCAGACTAGCCCCAAGCATGCTAAAATCACATCCCATTCATGGCAGTCACAAACCATCGGTGCACGGCTGATACCGAGCACTCACGTGCGCGTTTGAATACATGAAAGGAGTTCAAAGAATTACGTTTTGGGTTGAATCAATGGATTCGCACAACAAGAGTTCGAGACTATGAGATTTTTCCTAAAGGTTATGCAGCCTCTCGAAGATAAGTACAGACATCTCCGTACCGATCTGCAAGACTTTACAAAATCTTCTCATGACTGGTGAGACCTATTTAACCTAGCGCTTCGATACCAACTTGTCACGACCCAATTCCAGAGTCGTGATGGCGCCTGTCGTTGAACCAGGCAAGCCGCCTATTTTATCTAACTTAAATGCAATTATCAATAAAATACCCTTCTTAACAAGTCTATGGATAATAATAATAATAAATCAAAATTTGGAAACCAGTTTATGAAATTTAAAACCCAAATCCTACAAACCCCGGATCTAGTGTCACACAGTCATGAGCTGCTAATACTTAATACAACCAAAAAGAAACGACCACATAGACTGAAAATAAATACGACGGTAGAAAAGGAGGAGAAGACGAGATCACGGTCGCCAGCTGATATCTCGTCAACTCTAATGAAACTGCTGCAACTCACCGACCATAACTCAATCCCGATGTACCTGGATCTGCACACAAGGTGCAGGGGGTAACGTGAGTACACCAACTCAGTAGTAACGAAACCAAACTACGGGCTGAGAGGTAGTGACGGACTAAATCTCTGATAATTCGAACAACAGTATATAACTCGAACATGACAGTAATATATCAAGAAATAAACACGATGCATCAACATATGTGTGTAACTCTACATCCTAGCATGATTTCATATAGAATCAAGAATGATGTATACTCAGTAATCAAACTCTCATAAGGTGGTCCACTCAGTACTAGACTACGGCCTCCTGACCTAGGGAAGTCCATCCTGGATATTACATAAACACAAGTGACATTGTTACCTAGTACTGAGGAAAAAGGCCGATCCAGCCACCATGGAGAAGATCCATCTCTGGAACATAATACTCAGACAAGATCCATGTCCAGGGGAAATCCATCCCTCAATATCTGTGCGCTCACTAGGGGTGTAAAGACTCTGGAGGGGCTCCTTTCAGCCTAAGCGCTATATCAAGCCAACAAAGGCATGATTCTAGGATCACTGCGGTGTGCAGTCCAACCTGATAACTCTCTCAAAACCTAGCTCCAAGCCTCACTCAGTCAGTACCTTCCAGTCCCACTCACAATGCTCTAACATATAAAAATCAGCCCAAACTAATGATAATGTAGAATAAACTAGCAACTTACGAAACTGAGGCATGAAACATATACTATAACAGGACTGAGAACATGAAAACAATAATCACAGATAGAGACAACAATAATCAACCGTTTCGGTCTGAACATATCGGGGTGAAGCCTTAACATTTATACTTAGCATGATTTCTATTTCGTTCAAGGTAATTACCACCTTCACAATACAAATATCAACTTGAGGTAACCATTAGACAGTGCCATGGGATGAGCCAGGCTACAAATATTCAGTGTACGCCCGCATGCCCGTCACTTGGCAAGTGCGTCACCTTAATTAACATCATATATCAAATAGTTGGGGGTTTCGAACCCTCAGTTTCAAGTTTGGAAGCGTTACTTCCCTCAAAACCGGCTAATATACTACTCTGCAGTGCCCTTCCCTCTAAATTCGGCATCCGAGTGCTCCAAATCTACCAACAATCATATGTATATCATTATAATATGCTAAGGAACTAATCCCAATCGAAATGTATCAAAAATACTCAATAATCCTTAAATTGGTCAAACTCGACCTCCGGGCCCACGTACCGAAACTCAGAAATATTTATACCAAACTGTTCTTCATCATCTCACGAGTCCGTACATATAAAGAACACTAAATTCGGAGTCCAAATGACCCCTCAAATCCTCATTTTAAAGACTCTTAATTCCAAGCCCTAATTACCCAATTTGCACTGATTTTTCCCAAATTTTCCACCATAAATCCGACCTTTAATCAAATATAAACGAGTTTAGAGTGCAAAAACCTTACCTCAATGAAGAACTATCGAATCCCCTCTTCAAAACCCTTCCAAAAGCTTCAAACCCGGATGAAACATTGAGAAAGATGGCTAAAACTCGCGAAGGCTTGTTTTTATACTCCATGAACAAAGGTTCCACACCTGCGACCACTTACATGTACCTGCGGAATCGCACCTGCGGATCCCAGGTGCGCACCTGCGAAAAACCCCAAGGTCCTCAAATCCCGCACCTGCGACCTCACAGGTGCGACAGTTAACTCGCACCTGCGGAATCCTCTCACTTAGCCCAACTTCCGCACCTACAGTGCCACGTCCGCTCCTGCGGAACCGCACCTGCGGCTCCCCATCTGCAGGTACGAAAACACCAGCAACAGCAACATCAGCAGTGACAAAACCATTCCAAACTCCCTGTTAACCATCCGCAACCATCCCGAGCCCCTCGGGACCCCCAACCAAACATACCAGTGCATCATATATGATCATTCAAACTTAGTGAAGCCTCTAAAACATCAAACATAACATCAAAACCCCAAAAACACATCGAATTCAAGCCTATGAACTTTGAATTTTCTAAATTCCACCAACGATGCCGAAACTACCCAAAATAACTCCGATTGCCCTGAAATTTTGCAGACATATCCAGAATGAAATTACGAACCTGTTCAACTGTTGGAATTCCATTCCGACCCCGATAGCCTATTTTTCACTGTCAACTGGAAATCACCAAAAACTAACTTTCGCCAATTCAAACCTAATTCTACACAGGACATCACAAAAATATTACGAACACACTCCTAAGTCCCAAATACCTAACGAAGCTATCTGAGCCATAAAATCCGTATTCCGAGGTCGTTTCCCAATAAGTCAACTCTCAATTGACTTTCTCATTATAAGGCTATCTTTAAAGACTAAGTTACTGAATTCTCATTTAACCATTCCGATTTCAAGACTATCGACCCTAACACATCAATAATAGAATAACCAATTCATGACAAGTCAATGACAGCAATAAAAATGCAAGTTCTCCGTCCGTTTTTTTTTTCGTCCGGAGAGTTAGAGATATATTTATAGGCTAAGGAATTTAACTAGGGTTCGAGCTCTTTGGGAGGGATTTTGAAATTGGAGTTTCAAAAGAGCCGTTTGCACAATAGTAAAGAGAAATGAAGAAAACAATAAAAATAAATAGACCCGTGATTTTACCTCATTCATGAAAGGGATCTCTGCAAATGAGATTTGATTTTTGAAAAATGTTCGTGTTTCATACTTTTGACTTTGAAAAAGTGATTTAGTATGGAGAAGCGCCAGACTTGCACAAATATGTCGAGACCATTCTGATTTTGTGGCAAAGAGCTTTAGAAATTCGCCAAAAATAGAAGAAGAGAGAGGGAACGTTTTTACTGACTTGCTGCTTGAGAGAGAATGAGAGAATGAGAGAATGAAAAGAAACCCTAATTTTGTCTTTAGGATTTGGGTTGGGTGAGCAGATATGGACTTGCTCGGAATGGATTTAATGAGCTGCTGGTATTGGTTTGTTCTTTGGGCCTCTTGTTTGGTCGAAAATGTGCAAGTTTTGGACTAATTTTGAGTTCTAAAATTCTTTATTCTTATATTTCTTCAAGCTACTACGTTTGGTGAAATGCTTAATCTTTATAACATATCATGTAATCTTACTAAATAGACAATAGTAATAGTAACAATATTTTGAGATTAACAATAATAATGATAATAATAACAATAATATTATTTAGTAGCAATGGTTGTGGTGGTGGTGGTGGAAGTAGTAGTAGTAGTAGTAGTAGTAGTAGTAGTAGTAGTAGTAGTAGTAGTAATTATAATAATAATAAAAATTAAAAAAAATAATAATAATAAGAATAATTACAACAGTAATAACAATAGTAGTAGTAGTAGTAGCAGCAGCAACATCAATAGTAGGAGTAGGAGTTGTAGTTAATGGAAAATAGTATTAAAAAACATAAAGTATTTGATGTATTAATAACTTAGAAGCTCAAGAAAATTAATTGGAAGAAAGGAGGGAAAAATTGGATGTCAACAATATGATCTTAAGGGTCCGTTGTGCCGTCATGTATTTTTAAATATGGCGGCATTTTGAAGGTCTTGGGTATGGCATGTGGGGCTGCTTCCTCGTTGTACGGTTGTTCGACAAACCTGTCACGACTCAAAATTCAAACATGGTCATGATGGCGCCTATCGTGTTACTAAGCAAGCCTAGGTCCCGAAATATTACTATTGATTGATTTTAAGAATTTAATTGTAACGACCCGGTAGGTCATTTTGAGAGTTAGTGCATCGATCCCCTAATAATTGTTTTTCCCATGTCTATTTCTTCTTTTGTAACTTGTTGGAACATTGAGTGGTGAAATTCGGAGAGTATTTGGACACATAGTACTTCTATGTGAGTTTAAGCCTTAGAAATCGGACCATAGTTGGAACTGTGGGAAGACGGGTCGGAATGGGATTCCGTCAACTCCGTTAGCTCCGTTGGGTGATTTTGGAGTTAGGAGCATGTCCGGAATGTGCTTTCGAGGTCTGTAGTAGATTTAGGCTTGGATTGGTGAAAGTTAAAATTTCGGTGATTTCGGTCGATAGGTGGAATTTTGATATCGGGCTCGGAATAAATTTCGAGAGTGGCTGTAGGTCTGTTGTATCATTTGTGACCTGTGTGTGAAATTTGAGGGCATTCAGACTAGTTTTGATGTGTTTCGGCATAGGTTGTAGATTTTGGAAATTTCATAAGTTCTTACGCTTGAATCCATGTATAATTAGTGAATTTGGTGCTATGTGATGTGTTTTGGAGGCTCGACTAAGTTTGGGTAAGGTATTAGGACTGGTTGGTAAGTTTGGTTGAGGGCCCGGGGGCCTCAGGGATGTTTCAGATGCTCAACGGGTGATTTTAGAACTTGGAAGAACAACTGAATCATTGTTGGTTCTGGTGTCTCGCACCTGCGATGGACTTTCCACAGGTGCGGACACGCAGGTGCGGACGAGAGGCTCGCAGGTGGGGGCTTGGCCAAGTCACCCAGTCCTCGCAGGTGCGGAATTGCAGATGCGACCAATTGATCGCAGGCGCGGCCCCAGGTGTAGGCGGGTGTAGGCGATTTGGAGTGAGTTTTGAGGAAAATCTTCATAGGTAACAATTCCTAAGCCTATTCCCTTTGTATATCATTAATCTATGGCTTTTTCTTCCATGCAATTAAGGGATTTAGGTGAAAAATCATGCAAATCGATTCGTCGTTGGACTCAGGGGTTTATCTCATCTGAAGCTACCGTTTACTCGGTGGCACTTGAATTGAAGTTTTCCTAATTAGAAAATCCAAGAATTTAATAGGATTTTGTGGTTGATTTTCGATAATTCTTGTTTGAGTGAGTTCGTGAGTGAATGAGTGTTCTAAATTTGTAACTTTCACTCGATTCCGAGACGTGGGCCCGAGGGACGTTTTGGGCGATTTTCCTAAATTCGCTTATTAGCCTCGAACATATTAGCTATTTTGATTCCTTAAAGTGATATTTACATTATGAAATCAAATTGAATAGATTTGGGCCATTCGGAGTCGGATACTCGTGGCAAGAGCGTGGTTTCGAGTTGAGTAGCGCAGTCGAGGTAAGTGGCTTGCCTAACTCTGTGGTTGTTACTTCCCATAGGCTATTTTAATATTGTTCTATGTTGTTTGTGCGCCGTGTGCGTGAGGTGACGAGTACGTACACGGGCCATTTTTGCTAAAACTCAGTTTTTCCCTCCATGACTTAAATCATTTCACTCCTATTTCACTGATTCATGTATCGACTATGTAGTTTAGATTAGGAAATAGCATGCCTACCTATTTTACTTGAACTTCTCCCTAGTTATTACTATTTGTACCATGTTTTAGGTAGTTTTATCCATATTTTTGCCTGTGATTTTTCCTGAACAGTTTTAAATAAAAATTGTATTCGGTATTTGTACTGCATTGCATATTTAAATTGGGACTACAGACGAGATTCCGGGAGCTTTCCCCTTGTATTGCATTGCATATTTAAATTGGCACTACAGACGATATTCCGGGAGCTTTCCCCCTGTACTGCATAGCATATTTAAATTGGGACTACGGACGAGATTCTAGGAGCTTTCCCCCTATACTGCATTACATATTTAAATTGGGACTACGGATGAGATTCCGGGAGCTTTCCCCCTGTACTGCATTGCATACTTGTTAATGTGATATATGATGTGCTGAGCCAAGGGCTCCCTGTTATTATTTTCTTTTAGCTCATTGTTCCTACTGATTTGCCTTAGCTTATTATATCTCTCTGTTCATATTTTGATACTGTTTTACTATAAAAATCTAGTAGAGCCTTAACCTGACCTCGTCACTACTCGACCGGGGTTAGGCTTGGAACTTACTGGGTACCAAATTGTGGCGTACTCATGCCCTTTCCTGCACATGTTTTTCGTGTGCAGATCCAGGTACCTGCGCTCAGTTTCGTGGCTAGGGGTCCGAGTAGCAGCTTCTAGGAGACCGAAAGGTAATTCTGCCGCATCCGCACAGTCCTTCGAATCACCTTCCACTTCAGACTTAGATAGATTTTCATGTAAATTTTCTTACGTTATATAGAGCTATTTTGAGACAGAGCTTGTGACTAAAGTGATATTCCGGGTTATGGGAAAGTTGTATTTTGTATGCGCAGAGTGGCGATGTTTTATTGTAGACTCACTTATTTCGTCTTTATTTTTATTGTTTTTATTTAATATGTGTTTCCGCAATTAGGCTTACCTAGTCGTAAAGACTAGGTGTCGTCACGATGCCTTCGGAGGGGAAATCGGGTCGTGACATTAATCAAACAATATCAATATTTAAATTTCTCATAAACTAAATCAACTCTAAGTATAATATAATATAAAATACGGAAGCTAGCCCCAAACATCAGGGTGTCACTAAGTCACGAGCGTCTAAAATTATGAACTACGATCTATAACTGTCTAACCGTAAATACTATCCAGAGGAATAAATGATAAAAGGAGTAACAAGGTCCTGCGGACGTTGGCAGCTACCTTGCAATCTCCACAGATAGCCAGCCTGAAATCAACGATCACCATGCTCTAACTCACCGGGATCTCCACATAAAGTGCAGGGTGTAGTATGAGTACAACCGACTCAGTAGTAACAGAAATAACTAAGGAACTGAGCAGTAGTGACGAGCTAAGAAAAACAGTCCAATTATTTATTTTTTTCACAATTTATCAATAACATGAATAAACATGTAAATTCACATAACTTAGTAAGTGCCACAAAGAAATTTAACAGATAATACATCAACAACAAAAGTGAATACCACCTCACAGCAGTGTCACTCCAGTAGTCATCACTCGCACTCAGCACTCAACACCCTGCACTAAGCACAGATAGCTCACGTGCTACCATATCAATACCTGAATCCGCACGGACATCTCACGTGCTACGCGGACAGCTTACGCGCTACAATATCAATTACTTGGATCCGCACGGACAGCTCACGTGCTCAGCTCACGCGCTATGGTATTAATATCCTCACATCAGGGCCCTCGGCCTCACTCAGTCATGTACCTCTCCAGCCTCACAATTCACAACAAATAAGGGGACACAACCCACAACAAGTATCACAACATATTAGTAAAATAATAGAGACTGAGGTAAACATGAACCATAATTTCTACGACTGAGTACAAATAATGTGAGCATGAATAAAGCCTAAACATAATCTCTAACATGAAGGCAAACAAGTTCAACAACAAGTAAACACATAACCACAGATAATAACCATTAAGCCTCACGGGATGGACCAAGTCTCAATCCCTCGCGGTGCACACCCACATGCCCGTCACCTAGCATGGATATCACCTCCAAAAAATCACATGAGAACAAATGCCCCGGGTTTATACCCTCAAAGCCGGATTTAAAACTGTTACTTACCTTAGCAGCGTAAAATCCTACTCCGAAATTCCCTCGTTGCTGGACTCGATCTCCAAAAGCTCCAAATCTACCCAAAATAAAAATAATACTATCAACATAGGCGAACGAATCGAATTCCCAAATAGGCCAAAAATCCGAAATAAGCCAAAATTCGGCCCTCAGGCCCACGTCTCGAAAAAAGTCAACAATGGTAGAATCAAAATCCTAGTCCTATCCCGATTCTAACCATATAAAATTTATCAAAATAGGACTCCATTTGGTCCATCAAATCCTCATTTAAAACTCTCCAAAACTCAAGCTAAATCCCTCAATTTTACTTTGAAATCATCAATCAAATCACAAAAAACGAAGATGGATTCATGAAGTATAACCAAAACCGAGTAGAGAACACTTACCCCAATCCCTATGGTGAAAATCGCCTCCAAAATCGCCCAAATCCGAGCTCCCCAACTCAAAATATGACCGAATGAACAAACTCTTATTTTATATATTTTTCTGCCAGTTATTCTGCTTCATTTTTCATGCTAAACAATCCCGAAACTCACTTTTTATGCCTTCAATAGATTCTTTGTAAAATTCTTGTCAAGTTAGGATTTTGAATCACTCAATTTGACCTTATAATGAAGGAGATATGTTGGTTTCAATATTTGCAAATAGTGTAGATTTTTAAATACGCCGTCAGTGGCAATTTCGTAATTAATCTGAAAAATCTGGAAACTTAATTCTGAGTAGAATGACCATAAAATTCTTATACGATATTCAAGTTCAACAATTAATTTTTCTACAGGTCCGTAATTACGTTAACGATCTAATGCTTCAATCAAAAAAAGAATCGGAGCTCATTTGTTCAATATGATATCATTTATGCTTGAAGAAACGGCGTCGAAACATAAGAAAAAGGAGCGCAACACAACTCAAACATATCCGAAACTCACCCGAGGCCCTCGGGACCTTAACCAATAATTTCAAAAAGTCATATATCACTAACCAAACTTAGTCGAACCTCCGGAACACCCAAAACAACACCAAAACACCAAATCAACCTCGGATTCAAGCCTAAGAACGTCTAAACTTCCAAAATTCGCCAACGACGTTGAAACCAATCAAACCACGTCCGAATGACCTAAAATTTTGCACACACATCACGAATGACACTACGAACCTACTCCAACTTTTGGAGTTCCATTCTGACCCCGATACCTAATTTTCCACTGTCGACCAAATCGCTAAATTTCCAATTTTTCCAATTCAAGCCAGATTCTACCACGGACCTCCAAATTACATTCCTAACACACTCCTAAGTCTAAATTCACCCAATGAGTTCGTTTATTCATAAGTCAACTTCCGATTGAATTTTCTAACTTAACTTTCTAACTAAGAGACTAAGTGTCTTATTTCACTCCAAAACTACTCCGGACCCAAACCTACCAACTCGATATAACTCAACACAACTGAACAACACTTAAAGAAGAAGAAATGGGAGAAATGGGGTTATAACTCTCAGAATGAACGACCAGGTCGTTACATCCTCCCCCTCTTAAACAAATGTTCCTCCTCGAACGAGTCTACAAATATACCGGAAAAGGATCCTCCATCACACTCCTCACTCAAGACTACACGTCAAATCAGGATGAGAATTAAGCACCACATAGTTCTTTCGACACCTCAAGAAAATCCTTCTCGTCATATTTAAATCATATGAACTCATATCGCGGTCACATCATACTCATCACGTATCCATCCAGCCACCATTTCCATTAATAGGGACACTACCGGACATATAAGTTCCACAAGCAAGCGCTCACACAATCATCACCTCAGTGCTCAAGCTACAGTCAAAATTCGGCGTCAAGTCCTCCAGACTGGCCCAACATCAACACACAGAAATCACATCTCGCACCTCATCCAGGGAATCACAAGTCGTCGATGCACAACTGATACCGGGTGCTCATGTGCACATACGAATGCGTGGAAGGAATTGAAAGAGTTATTCTTCCAGATGAATAAGTACCGCAAAATAAGAATTCAAGAATGTGAAGTTTTCCTAAAGGTTTTGCGGCATCTCGAAGATAAGTATAGATGTCTCCGTACCGATCCGCAAGACTCTACTAAACCCACTCATGACTCATAAGACCTATGTAACCTAGGCTCTGATACCACCTTGTCACGAGCAGAAATTCAAACATGGTCATGATGGCGCCTATCGTGTTACTAGGCAAGCCTACTTCCCGAAATGTTACAATTGATTGATTTTGTGAATTTAATAAAACAATATCAACATTTAAGTTTCTCATAAACTAAATCAACTCTAAGTATAATATTATATAAAATACGGAAGCTAACCCCAAACATTGGGGTATCACTAAGTCACGAGCATATAAAATTATGAACTAAGATCTATAACTGTCTAACCGTAAATACTATCCAAAGGAATAAATACTATAATGAGAAACAAGGTCTTGCGGACGCTGGCCGCTACCTTGCAATCTCCACAAATAGTCGGCATGAAATCAACGATCACCGCGCTCTAACTCGCTCGGATCTGCACATAAAGTGCAAGGTGTAATATGAGTACAACCGACTTAGTAGTAACATAAATAACTAAGGAACTGAGCAGTAGTGACGAGCTAAGCAAAACAGTCCAATTATTTATTTTTTTCACAATTTATCAATAACATGAATAAACAGGTAAATCCCATAACTTAGTAAATGCCACAAAGAAATTTAACAGATAATACAACAACAACAACAAAAGTGAATACGACCTCATAGCAGTGTCACTCCAGTACTCATCACTCACACTCAGCACCCAACATTCTGCGCTAAGCATGGACAACTCACGTGCTACATATCAATACCTGGATCCGCACGGACAGCTCACGTGCTACGCGGACAACTCACGCGCTACAATATCAATTAACTGGATCCGCACGGATAGCTCACGTGCTATGCGAACAGCTCACGCACTATGGTATTAATATCCTCACATCCAGGCCCTCGACCTAACTCAGTCATGTACCTCTCCAGCCTCACAATTCACAACAAATAAGGGGACACATCCCACAACAAGTATCACAGCATATCAGCAAAATAATAGAGATTGAGGTAAACATGAACCATAATTTCTACGACTGAGTACAAATAATGTGAGCATGAATAAAGCCTAAACATGATCTCTAACATGAAGGTAAACAATTTCAACAAGAAGTAAACACATAACCACATATAATAGCATTAAACCTCACAGCCTCACGGGATGGACCAAGTCTCAATCCCTCGTGATGCACACCCACACGCCTGTCACCTAGCGTGGGTATCACCTCCAAACAATCACATGATATCAAATTCCCCGGATTTATACCCTCAAAGCCGGAGTTAAAACTGTTACTTACCTTAGCAGCGTAAAATCCTACTCTGGAATGCCCTCGTCTCTGTACTCGTTCTCCAATATCTCCGAATCTACCCAAAATCATAATAATACTATCAACATAGGCTAACGAATCTAATTCCACAATACAACCACATAAATAGGCCAAAAATCCAAAATCGGCCAATAATCCAAAATCGACCAAAATCCGGCCCTCGGGCCCACGTCTCGAAAACAGTCAACAATGGAAAAATCAAAACCCTCGTCCTCTCCCGAGTCTAACCAAATAAAATTTATCAAACTCGGACTCCATTTGGTCCCTCAAATTCTCACTTAAAACTCTCTAAAACTCAAGCCCTAAATCCTTCAATTTCACTTTGAAATCATCAATCAAATCCCAAAAATGAAGATGGATACATGAAGTATAACCAAAATTTAGTAGAGAACACTTACCACAATCCCTATGGTGAAAATCACCTCTAAAATCGCCCAAATCCAAGCTCCCCAACTCAAAATATGACCGAATGAACAAACGCTTATTTTATATATTGTTTGCCAGATATTTTGCCTCATTTTTCATGCCAAACGATCCCGAAACTCGCTTTTTATGCCTCCAATGAATTTCTTGTGAAATTCTAGTCAAGTTAGACTTTTGAATCACTCAATTTGACATTATAATGAAGGAGATATGTTGGTTTCAATATTTGCAAATAGTGCAGATTTTTAAATACGACATCAATGGCAATTTAATAATTAATCTGAAAAATCTGGCAACCTAATTCCTAGTATAATGACCATAAAATTCTCATATGATGTCCAAGTTCGACGCTTCTTTTTCTACGGGTCCGTAATTACGATACAGATCTAGTGCTTCAATCATATAAAGAATTGAAGCTCATTTGTTCAATATGATATCATTTATGCTTGAAGAAACAACGTCGAAACATAAGAAAAACGAGTGCAACACAACTCAAACCTATCCGAAACTCACCTGAGGCCTTCAGAACCTCAACCAATAATTTCCAAAAGTCATATATCACTACCTGAACGTAGTCGAACCTCCGGAAAACCCAAAACAACACCAAAACACCAAATCAACCTCGGATTCAAGCCTAAGAACTTCTAACTTCCAAAATTCGCCAACGACGCCAAAACCTATCAAACCACGTCCAGATGACCTCAAATTTTGCACACACGTCACAAATGACACTACGAACCTACTCCAACTTCCGAAATTCTATTCCGACCCCGATACCTAATTTTCCACCGAACCAAAATCGTCAAATTTCCAATTTTCGCCAATTCAAGCCTAATTCTACCATGGACCTCCAAATTACATTCCGAACACACTCCTAAGTCTAAATTCACCCAATGAGTTCGTTTATTCATAAATCAACTTCCGGTTGACTTTTCTAACTTAACTTTCTAAGTAAGAGACTAAGTGTCTTATTTCACTCCAAAACTACTCCGGACCCAAACCTACCAACTCGATATAACTCAACACAGCTGAACAACACTTAAAGAAGCAGAAATGGGAGAAGCGCGGTTATAACTCTCAGAATGAACGACCGGATCGTTACATATGCGCCCGACGTCCCATTTTGGTAGAAGTTTTGGGGCACCCGGTATCTTATCAACCCTTTCTTGATGATCCTTCATTTGGTCGCGGAGCGCTTTATTCTCGTTCTCCATTTCTTCCATTTTCTTCAGAATGGCTGCAAGTGCGTCATTACCTACATCAATAGCAGTGTGAGTGTAACCTGTTAGGAGGGGAGCAGGTTGCTCGTTGGCGGTCGCTGTGGTATCCGCTCATGCAGCGCTCCTACTCGCCCCCTGAGTGGGTTTGTCGAGTATGTTGGTTAGGGTACTTATCAACCATGCCTCCAGTAGCTTTTCACTGCTGGTGGCGCTTCCTCAGTTGTGGATGTGGAGGCCCCCCTTTCGCGTGAAGTGGTTACACTCCCATGAGGGGAGGTGAGTCACTTCGCCTAGGTGTGGCGATACATTCTCCTCGTCTTACCTGTCAACCTCGTTGATGGTGTTCATGAGGTTGGCAGTGACATCCACTACTGCTTTTAGTCTTTCATCTCATTTTTCTGCCATTGTTAGTTTGTGCAAACGAGAAAAGATGGTTGTTGTTGTATTTTTTTTAGATCTAGAAGAAACTAAAATTTTAAGTAGAACCTCTCCACAGACGACGCCAAATTATTTTATCAAAAAAGTTTGAACCTTTCCTTAAAACAAATTAGTAAAAGACAATGATGAATCCTAGTTAAATATAATAACTACTAGATTTAACGGTTTAATGTATTAATGAAGTAGGACTGAGCCCGTTAATATTGAATGCCAATTACAAGTGTTCAATGATTGTTAATGGATGCAATAAAGAAAATATGCAATAAATGTAGATAATGGTAATAAATGTAATAAGAAGGAATTTATCACTCAAATGTTTAGATGACTTGGATGATTCTCCTTCCTGACAACAACATGGGACAATATAAAATGAGGGTGGACCAAGAATCCTTGGATCTTGTGAGTAAAAGCTATATATTAAACAATTGAATAATTGGATCAATGGACAAGACAAGCTTTGTATATTTTTTGTAGTCAACATTTACAATGTGTTCTTATCAGAAAAGTAAAGATTCATTTTTATTCTTTATCTCTTCCTATTTGTAGGGGATATTCCTAAGAAACCCTAAAACGTACAACTGAAGGAATATCCAATGGAATATTTCTTTTTTCTGTTCTAACTTATTCTATCGCTACTTTCGTATATTCTATACTCGACCTCGGCATTACCCTTCTTATGAAGACTCCTCGCCCTCGCGCCGTGGTCGGCTTAATCTTCGACCACGTCCATTTGCAGTTACTATGTTCGGTCCAAATATAGACATATATATTTGGTATTTTCGATATGTTTGGTAATTCTTTTTGCTGAAAACTGAAAATGAGCCGAATGGAGTTGTTAGAAAATCAAAATCGAAAGCCAAACCGAATTATTGAATAAACAAAAACCAATTCATCCATTTCAGTTTGGTAATTCTATTCTTTTAAAATTTGAAGCAACCCCAGAATTTTCAGCCTATATACTAGTCACGGCATACTTATATTTATGAAAATATTTAACCGAAATGAAGGTGCTTAAACGCTCTACCCCACTTGCTACATTTTAATTAACTAGTATCTATGAATGTGTGTTGCACGTTAAAAATGGCACGTGATGATTTAAATATTTATTTATATAAAGGAACAATAAAAATTAATTAATTAGAAAAATTGTATGTATAATAATACTACAATCATCTAAATGCCGAAAAAAATTATTACATTAGCATAATACATGATTTAAAATAAAAGGAGATCATCGAAACTTACACAAATGACCAATTTTGTCATGTTAGTTAGATAACTATGTATTATAATTTAAAAGTATTCAATGTGATGGTATATTAACGAACACTTCTTTGTGGACAATACATTTTTGTGTATGTTTTCTCCTAATGGTTTGGTTGCTCTGCCTTAACCAAAACTCTTGTTGTCGATCTTGATATCCCTCTTGAAAGTGCAACATACAGTTGTTCGTGCAAGAAAATATATTGCGGTAAATATAGTCCAATATTTAGGATGTTTGTCCTTGTGCTTTATTTGTTATAATATCAAAACATAAACATACTAAAAATTATTTTCACACAAATTTAAAAGGATATTCCTTAGTTTCGAAAGATGAAAGTTGAATTCAGGGATAAGAATATACTTAGATGCACATTGACTAGTATCATAATTTTTGCATGTATGACGATATTGTCAAAACTTCTACAAACCATTTATGTGATGTTACATAAGCTATTCAGCGTGTCTAAGTTTTTCAGTAGGATGACGGACATATTTTTTTCAAAATTAACCTATATACAATGGAAGATCAATTTTAACTTAGTCTACACACACACACACACACACACACACACACGTTGACACTAACATACGTAAGTAATAATAAACTTGAAAACAAACATGTATGGTAGAAAGTCATTTGGTATTAAAGTATTCAAGTATTCTTTCTGGTAGTAATTATTGATATCATTTTCTGTTGAGACAAAAATTGAAAAATATTTTATTTTTATTATAAAATTTTGCAATCAATCTTTTATTTACTTGATCAAGATATGTATTTCTTCTAGCTAAGATAACTTTTTAATTCTATCATGTGATTTGCAAAAATTGCGTTTTAATCTAATGATAGAAACATTTCTCTTATTAAATGCACTACTATTACCATTGAAATTGATAACTAAGGGTTCAGGAAAAACCAAATCATCTATTATGGGATGCTCTTATTCGTTTCTGACACGAAGAAAGAAGACACTGAATATTGGATATGTTCTAAACTTTATAGTTTTTGTCAACTGAATCTTTTTCATTTGAATCCAGAAGTATAACTTTGACAAGCTAGCTTGTATAGTCTCTATTTTTGTCGATTTTGGAACAATTGATAGTACTTGAAAAAAATCACCTCTCAAACCATTAATTTTCCACCAAACGATTCCTTAATAAGAACTCCGGACAATTTTTCTTTCCTTATAAATTTAGCATCATTGTTCTGCTTTGATATATTTATGTTGCTTATTTAAGTCGTTTGAAGAGATATATCAAATCTAAAGTGGTGACCTCACAATAAAATCGTTGTGGGTACACCATTTGCTATTATTGCTAACAGTGTCATGTCTCTTGATATGATATTTTCAAGTAATGTATGACATAGAAATATTATTTCGATTCCGCTGGAAGCATCTACAAAGAATAATTCCGTTATACCAGAATCGACTCTTTATAATATAGTCTTGAAAGCTTGTTCTTATTAGGATTTAGCTTTGATTGTGTTTCCTTAGACACTTGTATAACATTTTGATTCTTAATCATTGTAACCACCCGACCGGTCATTTTGAACTTCAGCACGTCGTTTAACAGTTTGAGGCCATGAGCAGCTTCACTCCAGGTATTATGACTTGTACACATGGTCGGAATTGAATTTCGGTAAATTCGGAGTTGATTTGGAAAGAGAGTTCTCATTTCAGAATCTTTAAGCTGAAAGAATTGACTAAGATGGAATTTTTGAGTAAAAGACACTGGAATCAGGATTTAAAGGTTTCAGCAGGTTCGTATGATGATTTTGAACTTGGGTGTATGCCGGATCAGGTTATGGATGACCCAGGAGCGTTTCAGCGCCTATTGTGGAAGTTAGCATTTTTGGAAGAATTTCATAAATTTGGGTTGAAGTTCATTTCAATGCTATCGATGTCCATTTGCGATTCCGGGTCTGGGAATAGCTCCGTATGGTGATTATGGTATTGGGAGCACGATTGGAAGTGGATTGGAGGTCCGTAGGTCATTTTGGAGTCATTTGGCTAAAGTTAAAATTTTGAAATTTTTGAGAAGTTTGACCGGAAGTGGGCTTTCTGATATCGGGTCGGAATCCGATTTCAGAAGTTGGAGTAGGTCCACAAGGTCTAATTTCATAAATTGTTGAAGTGAATTTCAATGTTATCGATGCCCGTTTGAGATTCTGAATCTGCAAATAGCTCTGTATGGTGATTCTGGTATTGGGAGCGCGATCGGAAGTGGATTTGAAGGTCTTGTAGGTCATTTTGGAGTCATTTGGCTAAAGTTAGAAATTTGAAGGTTTTGAAAAGTTTGACCGAAAGTGGAATTTTTTATATCGGGGTCGAAATTCGATTTCGGAAGTTGGAGTAGGTCTGTAAGGTCTAATGTGACTTGTGTGCAAAATTTGAGGTCAATCGGACGTGATTTGATGGGTTTCGGCGTCGAAAGAATTTCATGTTCTTTATGTTTGAATTGGAGGGTGATTCGTGATTTTCGCATTGTTTGATTGATTTGAGGGCTCGATTAAGTTCGTATGGTGTTTTAGGACTTGTTGGTATGTCGGGTTGAGGTCCCAGGGGCCTCGGGTTGATTTCGGATGGTAAACGGATCTAGGTTTAAAGTTGAAGAGCTGCTGAAGCTGAGGACTGCTGGTGTAATTGCACATGCAGAGTGGGCACCGCAGGTACGAGCCCGTAGAAGCGAGAAGGCAGTCACAAAAACGAAATTGGATTGGGCTTGACTGGGGGTTCAGGTGCGACGCCGCCCCCACAGAAGTGACACCGCAGGAGCGGTCGGGGCTCCGCAGAAGCGAACCGCAGGAGCGGATTCAGCCCGCAGAAGCGGACTTGGTTGAGCTCAGCTGAGACCGCACCTGCGATGGCAATTTCTGCAGGTGCGGATCCGTAGAAGCGGATGGTGGGCTGCAGGTGCGAGAGGTCGGGCTGGGCAGTGTGTTTTATAAAAATGAGTGTTTGGCTCATTTTCTCACATTTTCACTTTGGTTGGCCGATTTTGGAGCCTTTGAAGAATGGGATTTCATCATTGAACATGAGGTAAGTTAATCCCACCTCTTGTAAGTTAAATACATTATTTTTATGTATTCAAGCATGAAAGTTATAGAAATTTTGGGATTTTGAAGAAAAAACTAGAAATAGGTATTCTTGGATTTTGACCACGAATTTGGGTAGGGAATAAATAAATTATATATTTGAGTTCGTGGGGTTATTGGTAAAGTTTATCATCAAAAAATTTCGAAATCTGGGCACGTGGGCCCGAGGGTGATTTTATGGACTTTTCGAACGGAGTTGGAAAATTGTTGTAAATAGGATTATGACGAATATTAGAGTATATTTTTATGGAATTTCTCAATATTTGACTAGTTTTGGGGCGTCGAGCATTGATTTGAATTGTTTGAAGGGCTTGGGATCCGGTTATGGAACTTTGGAGCGAGGTAAGTCTCCTTTCTAATCTTGTAAGAAGGCATTGTCCCCATAGGTAAAATAATTAATTATGTGCTGCTATTTGTGGACGAACGTATGTTTAAGTGGGAGAGAATGTAATGACCCGATCGGTCGTTTTGAGCTCCAGAACGTCGTTCAGTAATATGAGGCCATGAGCAGCTTCACTCCAGGTATTTTGACTTGTAGTGATGGTCGGATTTGAATTTCGGGAAGTTCGGGGTTGATTTGGAAAAAGAGTTCTCATTTCGGAAGCTTTAAGCTGAAAGAATTGACTAAGATGGGATTTTTGAGTAAAAGACCCCGGAATCAGGATTTAAAGGTTTCAGCATGTTCATATGATGATTTCAAACTTGGGCGTATGCCCGATCGGGTTTTGGATGACCCGGGAGCGTTTCGGCGCCTATTGTGGAAGTTAGCATTTTTGGAAGAATTTCATAAATTTGGGTTAAAGTGCATTTCACTTCTATCGATGTCTGTTTGGGATTCCGAGTCTGGGAAAAGATCCGTATGGTGATTCTAGTATAGGGAGGGCGATCGGAAGTGGATTTGAAGGTCCGTAGGTCATTTTAAAGTCATTTGGCTAAAGTTAGAAATTTGAAGGTTTTGAAAAGTTTGACTGGAAGTGGAAATTTTTATATCGGGGTTGAAATTCGATTCCGGAAGTTGGAGTAGTTCTGTAAGGTCTAATGTGACTTGTGTGCAAAATTTGAGGTCAATCGGACGTGATTTGATGGGTTTCGGCATCGAAAGTAGAAATTGAAATTTCATGTTCTTTAAGTTTGAATTGGAGGGTGATTCGTGATTTTAGCATTGTTTAATGTGATTTGAGAGCTTGATTAAGTTCATATGGTGTTTTTGGACTTGTTAGTAAATTTGGTTGAGGTCCCGGGGGCCTCGGGTTGATTTCGGATGGTAAACGGATCAAGGTTTGAAGTTGAAGAGCTGATGAAGCTGAGGACTGCTGGTGTAATCGCACCTGCGGAGTCGGCACCGCAGGTGCGAGCCCGCAGAAGCGGGAAGGCAGCCGCAGAAGTGGAATTGGACTGGGCTTGGCTGGGGGCGCAGGTGCGACGCCTCCCCCGCAAAAGCGAGACCGCATGAGCGGTTGGTGCTCTGCAGAAGTGACCCGCAGTAGAGGATTCAGATCCGCAGAATGGGATGTGGTCGAGTTTAGATGAGACCGCACCTACGATGGGAATTTACGTAGGTGCGGAGCCGCAGAAGCGGCTGGTGGACCGCAAGTGCGAGAGGTCGGGTTGGGCAGTGTGTTTTATAAAAATGAGTGTTTGGCTCATTTTCCTCACATTTTCACTTTGGTTGGGCGATTTTGGAGCTTTTGAAGAAGGGGATTTCATCATTCAACATGAGTTAAGTTAATCCCACCTTTTGTAAGTTACATACATAGTTTTATTGTGGATTAAAGCATGAAAATTATAGAAATTTTGGGAATTTGAAGAAAAACCTAGAAATAGGTATTCTTGGATTTTGACCACGAATTTGGGCAGGGGACTGGAAATAAATTATATATTTGAGTTATGGGTAAAGCTTATCTTCGAAAAATTTTGGAATCTGGGCACGTGGGCCTGAGGGTGATTTTATCGACTTTTAGAACGCATCTGGAAAATTGTTGTAAATAGGATTATGAGGAATATTAGAGTATATGTTTATGGAATTTCTCAATATTTGACTAGTTTTGGGGCGTCGAGAATTGATTTGAGTTGTTTCAAGGGCTTGAGAGCCGGTTATGGAACTTCGGAGCGAGGTAAGTCTCCTTTCTAATCTTGTAAGAGGGAATTGTCCCATAGGTGAAATAATTAATTATGTGTTGCTATTTGTGAGGGGGGAGGGGACTACGTATGCACGAGGTGACGAGAGTCCGTGCATAGCTATTATAATGCTTAAGTCCGGGTAGTCTAGGATCCAAAATCATGCTTACTTGCCATACTTGCAATTTTATTAACAATTTAAAAGACTTCATATCGAACGTGGTAAATACATTTCAAAATAAAAAAAATTAAACATCATTTTCTTGACCGTTAAAAGGGAAATTGTCATTTTCCGGGTAATTGTTTTCCTGATGAAGTCTTGATTGACTGTTTGAATGTGTGTATCTATGAGTACATGCATCGCATGTATGATTCGCGAGCCGGACCACGTCGCACGTATGATTCGCGAGCGGGGTAATAGATGCATCTATGGTTAGCCTCTGGAAGTGCACAGTTTAAATATTATTGGATCGGGCCATACGACCTCGGCATGATTTGCGAATGCTTGTATTGCTTGCCTTGACATTTATGAATAATGATATTGCCTCTCTGTCCTGAGATAAATTGATAAATGATGAAATATAAATTTTGGAAATCTCCTATTATTAAAGGACTTGTTTACCTGCTTCATGCTTATTGAGTTGAAATCACTGTATAAAAATGTCACGACCCAAATCTCCCTCCGTTAGATATCGTGATGGCACCTAGTCTTAAGGACTAGGTAAGCCTAATATTCATGAAATAATCAACAATAATAAATAAAATCTAATATTTTTTCTGAAGCAAGTGATCTTGTACACATTGTATATTCCCAAAACCCGGAAGTACAAGTCATAAGCTTTTAAGAATTTACACTAAAACTCCGAAAAATACCATTGTTCAGAAATAGGTACAACAGTGCAAACAAAAATATAAGATGGTGACTCCGAAATCGCGAACGCTGAAGAGGTTTTACCTGGAGTCTCCACAACAACAACCGCGCTACTGACAATCGATCGGCCAGCCATGCAAAAACCTGGAATCTGCACAAAAAAATGTGCAGAAGAGTAGTATGAGCACACCACAGCGGTGCCCAGTAAGTATCAAGACTAACCTCGGTGAAGTAGTGACGAGGATTAGTCAAGACACCCACTGGTCTAATAAAATTGAACAAGTATCAATATAGGAATCAGGGAAATGATGATATACACATAAAGGTTACGCAATATAGCTAACGAGACAGTGAATTCGATATAGAAGGAAAACAATAAATATCAGCGGAAAGACCATGAAGTAACACAAGACTGAATAGAACACAAACAAATCCGGCATATAAGTATGCAACACGTGCATGGGATGACTCAACAACTTCAACCACTTCTACATCAAATTCATAGTCATCTCCACGAGGTTCTGAACCTCGGACAAATCACCACTTACGGGTCCCAAAATTCGAACCCTAACACTTGGCATCTTGCGCCCTCATTCGGGTACTAACTGCACGGACGACTCACGTGCCAATTGGGTCATTTCCACCCATACGGTAAGCACAACAAGAGTATTTATACTTGACAACAACACAGGAGTCCTGAATCCATTAGTAGTACTTAACTACGTGTATGCTTGTGCAGGTGTCCTAACATGATTTCAACAACCAATAGACATAAGGAAAACAAAAGGGCAACACGTACATTTTCATCTCATAAGTTTCCACACAAATAAACTCACACGGTAAGTGTTCCAGTACACAATATCAACAACAAGGAATGCCCCCAGGCCAACACAAGTATCACATCCAATCCCTGACATAACCCACCTTGTCACGCCACGTGTGCAATAGTATAATATATGCCCGCCTTATTTCGCCACCTATGCATAAACATGTTCCCAACTTGTCACGCCACATGCCAACAATCAATCCCATATCCTGCCTTATCACGCCGCATGTGCGATATCAGTAGTAAACACGGCATGGAAGAAACCTCGTGCAAATCCCCGTTTCAACGATCGCACGGCAGAAACCTCGTGCATCACCACAACAAGTACAACAACAATAATTGCAACAGTTTAAGATACAATTAATACATCAACTCAAGAACCTTCGACCACAAGATAGGCAAGACCAGTTCACGAGAAACAAACATAATAAGGAGATCTAGGCATATTACGACTCACTCAACAAGGAAGGAAAATATCATGTAACAGCCGCACCTAATTACACGGGTGAACAACAAGAAATCAATCCAAATCCGATAACCCCATATAAGGGCAAGTCACGAAGGTATAGAATATCTAAACTTCTTTTAAGGTTGAGCAGTTACGAGAATATTCAACAATTTCACTTGAGGACAAGCAGCAGAGAATAATCATAAATTCATTTAACACCCAAAACAATTATAGGTTGACATGAAGATAATTGCAAATTTTAGATAAGCAGTTAAGAAGACATAGCATGACAGTAAAAGGAATTAAAATCTTCAGATAAGTCAATTAGGAGTAAATCCGAAAGTAAGAACTTCCACATTTAAGCAAATAAGGATGACACTAGAAATTAGGAAATTTAATCATGCTAAGGACAATTCATACTTGGCGAATATAAGGACCTAAGATTCCTAAAGGGTCAACTTTCCACAAACAAGTCCGAGCATGCACTCGTCACCTGGTGTATACGGACTACAATCAACATAGAAGACTCAAATCCTAAGGGAAAATTCCCCCACACAAGGTTAGGCAAGATACTTACCTTAACCGCGCAAATCAAACTTGAAATCACGTTCTTGCCACGGGTATCCGACTCCCAATGGCCCAATTCTAATCAAATCAATAGCATCGTGTAAATAATACTACAAGCAACTAGTTTAACTAATAAATTCGAAGCTAAGACGCGAAATTAGGAAAATTGCCCAAAACGTTCTCCGAGCCCACGTCTCGGAATCGGGTAAAAGTAGATTTTCCGGACACCCATTCACTCACGAGTCTAAACATATGAAAATTTCTCAAATCGGAGGTCAAAAAACCCAATCAAAACTCAATAATTTGGTCTATGAAGTTTATCCCATTTTCTACCCAAAATTTTCGAAATTAAAGGTTGGATTTAAGATTGGAATCATGGAAATTGGTCTATAATGGATAGAAATCACTTACCCAAGTTACCCAAGTGCAAAAGCCTCCAAATATCGCCTCTCCCGGGCTCCCCAATTCGAAAATGGTGAAAAAAACGTAAACACTCGGATTTATATAATTGCCCAAAAATTCTGCACTTGCGCCCCTATGACCGCACCTTCGGTCCCGCGCCTGCGGAACTACCATCGCAGGTGCAAAAACCAACTAAAAATCATGGGGTCGTACCTGCGGTCAAATGGCCGCACTCGCGGCTCCGCACCTGCGGAAAACTAACTGCACCTGCGGAAAACTAATTGCACCTGCTGTCCCCACCTACGGGAGGTCCACCGCAGGTGCGAGACACTAGAACCAACAACGATTCAGTTGTCTCCCGAGTTCTAATAACACCCGATGAGCATCCTAAACGTACCTTCCCCCCTCCCCCCCCCCTCCCGGGACCCCGTCCAACCACACTCACAAGCCATATAACCTAACACGGACTCGCTCGAGGTTTCAAACCACATAAAACAACACTAACACGATAAATTAAACTAAAAATCCATGAAAATTCTTCAGACTTCTATAAACATTAAGTTTTGCATTTAAGGTCTGAATCACGTCAAACTAAGTTCGTTTCTTACCAAATTTCACAGCTAACACATATAAATTATATCGAACCTGTATCGGGCTTCGGAATCGTAGTACGGACCCGATATCACAAGTTTCACCTCAAATTTCATTTTCAAAAACCTTTATCCTTTTCAGAAAACAATTTTTTTTTAAATTTCATTTCTCGAACTTGGGACCTCAGAATTCGATTCTGGGCATACGCCCAAGTCCCCTATTTTTCTACTGACCCTCCTAGACCGTCAAATCACAGGTCCGGGTCCGGGTCCGTGTCCGGGTCTGTTTACCAAAAATGTTGAGTGAAGTCAACTTTATTCAAACTTCCAATATAAAATTTTCATTTTTATCAGTTTTTCACATAAAGGTTTCCCGGCTACACGTCTGGGATACGCACGCAAATTGAGGGGAGGTAGAAGGAGGTTTTCATGACCTCGGAACATAGAATTAGATAGAAAATACGGGATGACCCTTTTGGTTCATCACAATTTCCCCCTCTTAAAGAAACATTCATCCTCGAACGTGCTAAGATTCACTTTGAACTCATCAAATCACTGATTGCGCATTCCTAACACACACCTGCGGGTGATCCCACGTCACCCCTACCTACATAAGCCTGATGACACCATCACCAACTTTCTTATAGCCTTCTCATCATCATCGATAAGTCTCATACCTCAATTCCTCACTTTCTACTCATTTCCAAAAGACCCGATTCTAAATCCATGTCTGGCATTAGCCTCAACCAGCTGCATCAACTCAGGTCTAAGCCCATAAGGCACAGTTGTATTGGTAAAAAAAAGTTTCACACGTAAGCCAGCTTTTGACAACTCAGCCAGTTATGTGGACCCAGAAGAACGCGACATCTGGATGTGATTCTTTGAAGAGGTACGAAACAAAGAGGCATGATTCAATAAATCCTCGAGCTTATCAGCCACGAGAAACTCGACCTAATCAAAACAGGGAAGAGACACGGTCAGAATAAATCTGGACAAAGCTACGAGCGGATTCAGAAACCCACAATTGATTACTCGTACGTTATGTAACCGTACCCCAATTACCGTTATCCTTTGTAACGCCTCATTAATGTCATAATTAGTCATTAATGGGCAACCATAGCAAGAGTTGTACGTTATATCAAGGAATCTCCTATATAAGGGAGGGGAATAAAACTTGTAAAGGCATCTGATTCTCGAATACAATCTACTTTGATTTTATATATTTCTACAATATTGTCTATTATTCATTTTTCTCTATTTCCTTGATTATCGGTAACACGTATTCATCCTAGAAATAGCTTTAGTCAAAGGATCTAATTCTTTGGTTAAATAAATTGGTTCCGTTACCGGGAATATGATAATCTTTGTTTGCTTTTCAAGTGATATCCTCTGAACTATGTCGAACTCCAACAACAACAACCAGCAAAGGAATGGAACCCCAGCTCCACCGCCTTCAGGAACCTCACGTGGTTCAAGGGAACAATCCCCAGAAAGATCCAATAACAACAATGGTGATAATGATCAAACGGTGGAACAAGATCGAGTAAAGTAAATGATTGTAGAGTAAGTGAGCCAAGCTTTGCAAGAATTTGTGAGGCGATTACCGGCAGTATTACCTGCACCACCAACACCACCCCCCAATAATACCATCCAATGGAAAATCCTCAATCTGAGTTGGCAAACTCAGGAAGAGGAGATACTCCTAATGAATCTCTCGAAGCGAGACCAGGTATATCTAATACCTCAAAATTATAAAATTTATTTCTAACCATGCAGAAACAGATGAAGGATCAGAACGATCGCATCGAACAAATTCCTGGAGTTTCGCCTATTATAAAAGTCATTAATGTTGATAGGTATTCTCAACAACCTTGGAAGCCAAGTGCGGCACCCTTGCCTATACCCAAGAAGTTTAAAATGCCTGACGTTCCCAAATATGATGGAACAACTTACCCACGTGATCATGTGACTGCTTTCATTATCAGAGTAAAAGGAAACGACTTAACAAAACAAGAGATTGAATCAGTCCTTGTCAAAAAATTTGGGGAAACACTAACCAAAGGAACCCTAACCTGGTATTCTCTTCTCCCTGAAAATTTTATTGACTCTTTTGCTGAGCTTGCAGATTCATTTATAAAAGCACACTCTGGTGCACAAAAAGTTGAGAAAATAATGGAAGACATATTCAAAATAAAACAAGGAGACACGGAACTACTCCGTGAGTTTGTAGACAGGTTTCAACGAGAAAGAATGCAGTTACCCAGGGTGCCTGATAATTGGGCAGCCATGGCATTTGCAAGCAACCTAAACGATAAAAGCTCAGAAGCCACGAGACGACTTAAGGAAAGTCTAAGAGAATTCCCCGCTACAACATGGAACGATGTATATAACCGGTATAGTACTAAACTCAGAATAGAGGAAGATATCATTGCTCGTTCAAGAGATGCAGATCATTCCAGATCCAGACGTCCTGAATCAGACAGAAGATCAGGTAAAATTAGGTACGATCCTTACCTAGGACCCTCGGGACGTGATATTCGTCCCAGGTTCGAAAACACTAGGTTAGACTATAGACCACCAGGAAGAGACGTAGTCTTATCCTCATCTAGATCCAGAAAAGACCAAGGTGAACGACCTAGAGGTAATACCTGGATTGGGGATCATACCTTTAATGTAAGTACTACTGAACTTCTCTCAATATTGAGGAACATGGGAGACAAGGTTAAGTGGCCCAAAGAGATGCGATCAAATCCAAATAGAAGGAACCCAGATCACTGGTGTGAATTCCATAATGATCATGGGCATAAGATTGCGGATTGCAGATATTTACAAGGAGAAGTAGAAAATTTATTGAAACAGGGCTATTTAAAAGAATTGTTTAGTGATAAAGGTAAACAGGCATATATGAGGAACAGGAAGGAGCCCCCAAAGCCTCTTTCTCCAAAACCGTCAACGTGATACACGGAGGTGAAGAAGTAAACGGAGTGGTATGCAAAACAACCACAAAGTTCACAATTACACATGGAAAACGGGTTCGTGAAAATATGGAAGAGGACGATATAACCTTCGATGATGCAGATATCGGCAGATTAATGCTTCCTCACAAGAATACTCTGGTAATATCTTTACTTATTCATGACATTAACGTAAACAGAGTGTTGATTGATCCAGGTAGTTCAGTCAATATCATTTTGCTAAGAGTCATGGAAGAAATGCTATTGGGGAATCAAGTAATCCCAAGGACACGAGCCATAACAAGGTTTGATAACTCTACGGTTATAACAAAAGGAGAAATAACTTAGCACTTATGCTGAGGGGGTGATCAAAAGTACCAGGTTCCAAGTCATCGATATTGACATGGCTTATAATGTAGTCGTGGGAAGGACATGGATCCACGACATGAAAGAAATACCCTACACCTTGCATCAGGTAATTAAATTTCCCTCTGAATGGGGGATTCAGAAAATTAGAGGCGATCAGCAAACCGCAAGAAATATAAACTCCGTGGTACACTACAACAAGAAAATAGAGGTGGAAGAATCACGAGATAAGGGAGTCGCCCAAGCGGGTAACACCGCCCAAACAAGCATGGAAGAAATTACTACCCAAATAGGTACGGAAGGTATTATTGTTGAAACATGTACGAAAGAAAATACTTACGAAAAGGTGAATCAAGTTACCATGGAAGGTGCATTAGACCACATGGATGCAGATTCCAGACCGGACGTCATTCATGAACCGGAGGAAGACGAGCACATCAAAACTACTACGAAAGAGCTCGAAGTTTTTCCATTGTCTAAACAAAAGCCTGAATAAAAAGTGTATATAGGCACGAGGTTGGGCCCCGGTCGAAGAGGTAAGTTCATTGATTATTTAAAGGCTAACGCAGACTGCTTTGCGTGGTCCCACTCAGATATGACAGGCATCCCACCAGAAGTGATGACTCATAAACTAAATGAAGATCTATCCTTCGTACCTGTTAAGCAGAAGAAAAGAAAGCAAGGACCATTCAAGAACCAAGTGATCGACGAAGAGGTACAGAAACTCTTGAAGATTGGTTCGATACGAGAGATAACGTACCCTAACTGGCTAGCAAACACCGTGGTAGTACCTAAAAATAATGGCAAATAAAGGATATGCATACATTATACCGACCTAAATAAAGCATTCCTCAAAGATTCATTCTCATTTCCACATATAGATCAAATGATTGATGCCACAGCAGGTCATGAATTATTAAGATTTTTAGATGCATATTCTGGTTATAATCAGATTAAAATGGATCCCTCATATGAGTAAAAAAACTTCCTTCATTACAAACAGGGGGACTTATTGTTATAAAATTNTTCCAAGAACATCTTGGAAAGACGATGGAAGTCTATATTGATGATATGTTGGTAAAATCAACACAAGCAGAAGACCATTTCCAGCATCTCTCTACTACTTTTGATATTTTACGTAGGTATAATATGAAGCTAAATCTAGAAAAATGCGCTTTTGGAGTGCAATCATGTAAATTTTTGGGTTCCTTGGATCGAATAGAGCAATAGAGGTAAATCCTGCTCAAATTAAAGC
>ML377088.1:0-39164 GCA_005239525.1 Nicotiana knightiana | reverse complement strand
CTGCAGGCCACGAATAAAGCATTGCAATCAGGTGGTATATCGAAGAAGAAAGATGTGGGAACAATAATGATTGCCTAGGGACCCAAAACTCCATTTGCATACCAAATACCTCCACCCACGTACCAACCATCACCTCCCAGATATTCCCAACCTGCTACTGCCTACCACACTTATAACACCCAACCATCCTATTATCAGTCACCTCCAATTCGTCCATATTACCAAAAACCCAAGCCTAATTTTGACCGCAAACCACCCAGACAGTACACCGTCATTGTTGAACCCATCGACCAGTTATAAAAAAGGTTGAAAGCTGCTGGATATGTCACCCCTATTCCCGCTGTGGCCATGGAAAATTCGTCTCAATTGGTCAATCCAAACAAGACATGTGCATATCATTCTGGCATGAAGGGACATACTATTGACGAGTGCCGCACCTTAAAATACAAGATCCAAACACTGATTGACAATAAGGTCATATATGCAAATGATATTTTCTATATCCATAACTTTAAAAAGAAGCCAAATGAGACTTTCTACGAGTATGCTACTCGATGGAGGTCGGAAGTAGCCAAGGTTTGACCAGCATTGGACGAGGAACATATGAACAAGTTGTTTGTCCGGGCACAAGATCCACAGTATTATGAAAGGCTAATGGTCATTGAGAACCATAAGTTCTCCGATATCATCAAACTCGTAGAAAGAATTGAAGAAGGTATTAAAAGCGGGATGTTGACAAATTTCGAGGCACTGCAGGCCACGAATAAAGCATTGCAATCAGGTGGTATATCGAAGAAGAAAGATGTGGGAACAATAATGATTGCCTAGGGACCCAAAACTCCATTTGCATACCAAATACCTCCACCCACGTACCAACCATCACCTCCCAGATATTCCCAACCTGCTACTGCCTACCACACTTATAACACCCAACCATCCTATTATCAGTCACCTCCAATTCGTCCATATTACCAAAAACCCAAGCCTAATTTTGACCGCAAACCACCCAGACAGTACACCGTCATTGTTGAACCCATCGACCAGTTATAAAAAAGGTTGAAAGCTGCTGGATATGTCACCCCTATTCCCGCTGTGGCCATGGAAAATTCGTCTCAATTGGTCAATCCAAACAAGACATGTGCATATCATTCTGGCATGAAGGGACATACTATTGACGAGTGCCGCACCTTAAAATACAAGATCCAAACACTGATTGACAATAAGGTCATATATGCAAATGATATTTTCTATATCCATAACTTTAAAAAGAAGCCAAATGAGACTTTCCGCGAGTATGCTACTCGATGAAGGTCGGAAGCAGCCAAGGTTTGACCAGCATTAGACGAGGAACAGATGAACAAGTTGTTTGTCCGGGCACAAGATCCACAATATTATGAAAGGCTAATGGTCATTGAGAACCATAAGTTCTCCGATATCATCAAACTCGTAGAAAGAATTGAAGAAGGTATTAAAAGCGGGATGTTGACAAATTTCGAGGCACTGCAGGCCACGAATAAAGCATTGCAATCAGGTGGTATATCGATGAAGAAAGATGTGGGAACAATAATGATTGCCTAGGGACCCAAAACTCCATTTGCATACCAAATACCTCCACCCACGTACCAACCATCACCTCCCACATATTTCCATCCTGCTACTGCCTACCACACTTATAACACCCAACCATCCTATTATCAGTCACCTCCAATTCGTCCATATTACCAAAAACCCAGGCCTAATTTTGACCGCAAACCACCCAGACAGTACACCGTCATTGTTGAACCCATCGACCAGTTATACAAAAGGTTGAAAGCTGCTGGATATGTCACCCCTATTCCCGCTGTGGCCATGGAAAATTCGTCTCAATTGGTCAATCCAAACAAGACATGTGCGTATCATTCTGGCATGAAGGGACATACTATTGATGAGTTNCCAAAAACCCAAGCCTAATTTTGACCGCAAACCACCCAGACAGTACACCGTCATTGTTGAACCCATCGACCAGTTATAAAAAAGGTTGAAAGCTGCTGGATATGTCACCCCTATTCCCGCTGTGGCCATGGAAAATTCGTCTCAATTGGTCAATCCAAACAAGACATGTGCATATCATTCTGGCATGAAGGGACATACTATTGACGAGTGCCGCACCTTAAAATACAAGATCCAAACACTGATTGACAATAAGGTCATATATGCAAATGATATTTTCTATATCCATAACTTTAAAAAGAAGCCAAATGAGACTTTCTACGAGTATGCTACTCGATGGAGGTCGGAAGTAGCCAAGGTTTGACCAGCATTAGACGAGGAACATATGAACAAGTTGTTTGTCCGGGCACAAGATCCACAGTATTATGAAAGGCTAATGGTCATTGAGAACCATAAGTTCTCCGATATCATCAAACTCGTAGAAAGAATTGAAGAAGGTATTGAAAGTGGGATGTTGACAAATTTCGAGGCACTGCAGGCCACGAATAAAGTATTGCAATCAGGTGGTATATCGAAGAAGAAAGATGTGGGAACAGTAATGATTGCCTAGGGACCCAAAACTCCATTTGCAAACCAAATACCTCCACCCACGTACCAACCATCACCTCCCAGATATTCCCAACCTGCTACTGCCTACCACACCTAGAACACCCAACCATACTATTATTAGTCACCTCCAATTCATCCAAATTACCAAAACCCCAGGCCTTATTTTGATCGCAAACCACCCAGACAGTACACCGCCATTTTTGAACCCATCGACCAGTTATACAAAAGGTTGAAAGTTGCTGGATATGTCACCCCTATTCCCGCTGTGGCCATGGAAAATTCATCTCAAATGGGTCAATCCAAACAAGACCTGTCCATATCATTCTGGCATGAAGGGACATACTATTGACGAGTGTCTCACCTTAAAATACAAGATCCAAACACTGATTGACAATAAGGTCATACATGCAAAGGAAATTGCACAGAATGTTCGCAACAATCCTCTTTCTAGATAATAGGAGTGGAGGGGTCAATCTGATAGAAACTGATAAAGAGTGGGATCCCGAGGGATTACCCGGGCTTATTCGTGAAGGTGATGATCCTAAGAAACATGCAGTCACACTCAATCCCATTGTGGTGCAGACACGACCGCCAGTTGGAGTTGAGGTAGCCTCATCGGTTCCTATAGAAGTAGAAGTAATACCACCCGCAACAATACTCATTCCATTTGAAGTGTAGGTGGCCATACCTTTCACTGTAATGGTAGCATCCACACCACCCTTTAGTTCCAATGTTGTACCTTAGGATTATTTGGCCGAGGCTAGAAGAAAGGGAAAGTCAAATAGAGAAGAATTTGGCGCTGCACAAGGGATGACCAGAACAGGAAGGGTTTATACACCTGAACACTTAGGAGAAACCAGTAAGCAAGCTTCTAACAAACCGCCCGTCATTGAGAATGGTCCATATGACCTTTGGAGGAAGGTACATGCAAGGGAGTACTTTGTCATTTATCATCTGAACAAGATTCCCGCTCAGATATCTATCCTGTTGCTGCTGCAAAATTTTGAGGCATACATGAATACTCTAATGAAGGTGTTGAGTGAAGCATATGTACCCAACAACATCACTGGTGGAGAAATTTCCAATATGGCGGGGGAGGTGCTAGAAAGACATAAAATCACCTTCCACGAGGACGAGCTGCCGCCTGAAGGGTTGAATCACAACAGGGAACTGCACATCACAGTGCAATGCGAAGATATGTTTATCTCCAGAGCTTTGATTAATGGAAGATCCAACCTCAACATTTTCATTGACAACATTGAAGAGGTTGGGCAAAGGCCTACATGAGATACGAGAGGGAACTATGAATGTGAAAGCATTCGGCGGGTCTAAGAGAGCTACCATTGGAGAAACTAATCTCTACATGCAGATGGGCCCTATATGGTTTGACGTTGAGTTTCATGTACTGGATATATCCGCCTCTTACAATCTCCTACTGGGACGACCATGGATACACGCCGTTGGGGCTGTAGAATCTACTTTACATCAGGCTTTGAAGTTCGAATGGAACCACCAGGAAGTAATTATCCATGGATATAGGAGCAACCCTATTTACACTAATTAGACTATCCTGGTGATTGAAAACAGAAGAAGGTTAGGTGGAGAAACCTACCATCATATCGAGCGGGTCAATGCGATTGAGAAATATAAGTGGTAGAGTAGAAAGATAGAAAGCATGCTAGCATGGAGAGGATATGAGCCCAACAATGGGCTTGGTAAGAATCTTCAGCGCATCTCCAAATCAATACACCCAAAGCACCATGGTACCACTTTTGGGTTGGGATATCAATACATCTGGCAAGACTACCAAGATTGGTCACCACCGTGGCGTGGTCCATATTATCCACTTGAGCAGCCTGTGCCGCACCGAAATCAGACCTTCCAGCAAGACGATATCATTTGGGGATCCGAGGAATAAGAAGCATTGCCGGAATTGAGGAGTTTTTTCTTGGAAGACGATGACATGGACTGTTGTGTAATTGTCGAGGAGGAGGAGGAGGAGGAAGGCCCTACAATCTCAGTTGTGGAGAGAGGAGCATTCCTCAAGAACTGGAATGTTAGACCATCAAGGGATCGACGAGTCCCGAGGTAGCAAGGCTGAACAACATTGTTTATTTTTGTTTTCTAAGAAAAAAAATGATTTCCAATTTTGCATTTTTCTTTTGTATTAAATAATATTTTCAAGGTTCCAAAAACGTTATTTGAGTTATTGAAAATCATTTTGTTTGACATTTTTAAATGGCTTGATGTTTTATTATCACTATTTTTTCTTTCGTATCTTTATCCCTACGTCATTGCTATTTCTTATCTTGATGAACCGACAGATGTGAAATGTAATGAGACAACGCAACAAAAGGACAATGATTCAGAAAAATAAGAGGATGCAATACCTGAAGAGATCGTCAGAGAAGTATAGAATTTTGAGAACAAACCCAAGTCCAACTTGCACGAAACTGAGATAGTTGAGTTGGGAAATCCTGAAACCATCAAAGAAACCCGCATAAGCATCCATTTGTCACCGTCAGAAAAAAGAGGAGTACACTCGGTTCCTGAAGGAATATGAGGATATCATTGCATCGTCATACGATGATATGACAAAGTTGAGCACATCCATAGTGGCTCACAAGTTACCTAAAAATCCAATGTATCTGCCAGTGAAGAAAAAACTCAGAAAATTCAAGCCAGACATGAGCCTAAAAATCAAGGAATAAGTTACTAAGTAGATCAAAGCCAAGGTCCTCAGGGTAGTTGAGCATCCAACTTCGCTAGCCAACATTGTGCCAGTTCTAAAGAAGGACGGGAAAGTTAAAGTCTGTGTTGACTATCGAGATCTAAACAGAGAAATTCCTAAGGATGATTTACCGTTACCAAAAATACACATTCTGATCGACAATTGCGCCAAGCATGAACTCCAGTCTTTCGTGGATTGCTTCTCCGGTTACCATCAGATCTGGATGGACGAGGAGGAAGCTGAGAAAATGACTTTCATTACACCATAAGGTGTGTACTGTTACAAAATGATGTTATTCGGCCTAAAGAATGCTGGGGCCACCTACATGAGGGCCATGACTATTATTTTTTATGACAGGATACACAAAGAAATCGAGGTATATGTGGATGATGTCATCATTAAATCCAAGAAAGCCACAGACCACATAGCAGACTTGAGGAAATTCTTCGACAGACTGTGGAAGTACAACCTAAAGCTAAACCCGACAAAGTGTGCATTCAGAGTTCCCGCCGGAAAGCTATTGGGATTCATCGTCAACTGCCAGGAATATAATTGGATCCATCGAGGGTCAAATCCATCCAATAATTACCACCACCAAAAATCAAGAAATATGTGATGAGTTTCCTGGGATGCCTTAATTACATCAGCCGTTTCATACAGTCCACAGTAATATGTGAGCCGATTTTCAAAATGTTGAAAAAGGATGCTGCAACTAGTTGGAGCGAGGATTGTCAAAAGGCTTTTGACAAAATCAACAGTTACTTATCAACACCACCAGTTTTGGTCCAGTCGGAGCCAGGTAGATCACTGCTACTTTACCTTGCCGTGCTAGATGGAGCTTTCGGATGCGTTCTGGGGAAACACGACGAGACAGGAAGAAAAGAAAAGGACATCTACTACCCGAGTAAGAAGTTTACACCTTATGAAGCACGATATTCTCTGTTGGAATGAACCTGCTGTGCCTTGACCTAGATAGCTCAGAAGCTGAGGCATTACTTCTGTGCCTATACAACATATCTCATATCGAGAATGGATCCCTTGAAGTATATCTCTCAGAAGCCTATGCCCACTGGCAAGCTGGCTAAGTGGAAAAGCTTGTTGAGTGAATTTTACATTGTCTATGTAACTTAGAAAGCACTCAAGGGACAGGCACTTGTAGACCACCTTGCTGAAAACCCTGTGGGAGGAGAATACGAACCCCTGAAAACGTATTTTTCCGCTTAAGAGGTATCATTTGTAGGAGAAGATATTGCTGAAGCCTACGATGGTTGGAGAATGTTCTTTGTCAGCGCGACAAACTTCAAAAGAGTCGGTATTGGAGCCGTCTTGATATCGAAAACTGATTAGCATTGTCCGATATCTGCGAAACTCAGATTCCCTTGCACCAATAACATGACAAAATTGTCTTTTGGTTCGGGGTTCCAAAGTCCATCATCAGTGACAATGCCGCCAATCTCAATAGTGATCTGATGAAAGCCCTATGTCAGACTTTCAAAATCAAGCACAAGAATTACATAACATATAGGCCCCAAATGAATGGAGCCGTGGAAGCTGCCAACAAGAAAATCAAGAAGATATTTAGGAAAATTGAAGAAAATCACAAACAATGGCACGAGAAGCTACCATTCGCTTTACTGGGATATTGTACCACAGTCCGCACATCAACCGGGGCCATTCCCTATCTGCAGGTTTATGGTACTGAGGCTGTCATTCCCACCGAAGTTGAAATTCCTTCCTTAAGAATCATACAAGAAGCTGAGCTCAATGATGTAGACTGGATAATGAGCCGTTATGAGCATTTATCCCTCAGAGACGTAAAGAGGATGAACACATTATGTCACGGGAAATTTATCAGAATAGAATGTCCAGAGCCTTCAACAAAAGAGTTAAGCCGAGACAGTTCACACCGGGGCAGCTGGTGTTAAAGAATATCTTCCCACATCAAGATGAAGACAAAGAGAAGTTCTCTCCCAACTGGAAAGGTCCTTACATGGTTCACAGGGTACTGACAGGAGGATCCCTCACACTCGCAAAAATAGACGGAGAAGTCTGGCCAAAACCAATCAATTCAGATACAGTCAAAGCGATATTATGTGTAAACCATTTATGCTTCTTCACATAATGTAAATTGAACTATGCTTGACCTGATTACCATTTAAGAGGGGATACGTAGGCAGCGCTGTGGGTTCGGTCACAATTCAATAAAATTTCCATTTCCCCCATAATCAGAAACTAGGACAGAATTTTGAAGAGGATCCTCAAAATTCCGAAGTAAGTTCAGCCAATCGCAGCATATAATGCAGTCGGAAGCGCTATTCAGTTAACTGGGGTAGAATTTTGAGGAGGACCCTCAAAATTCTACGGCCCAAACAGTCACAATGTTTTTGATCGTGTCACAGTCACTGGTTTATCTAACCAATTTCTAAACTATATTTTACTATGTCTTCGAAAATTATGCATGCATGCTTTTGAACATAAACTCTGCTTTAGTGAACTATACCCTTGATAATGTAAACAAGGTCTTCAGATGGAATAGAGCAAATCAATCAAGCAGAGGAAGGCACGAACCAACCTTCCCCTACAAAACTCACGACTTTTCTTTGAAAGTAGGAATAAGGAATATGCACACCTTGGAATCAAAGACTTCGTAAAAATAAAGATACCAAACTCACTTCCAGCTAAGATATATTCTGCTATCACTTATTATCCATTGCATGAGACTAAGCCCTGTATCAATTTTGCATGAGGCTAAGCCCTGCCTCCCTACTTGCATAAGGCTAAGCTCTGCCTTCTATTTGCATGAGATTAAGCTCTGTCTCAATCTTGCATAAGGCTCAGCTCTGCCTTCTATTTGCATGAGACTAAGCTCTGTCTCAATCTTGCATGAGGCTAAGCCGTGCCTTCTCTTTGCATGGGACTAAGCCCTGTCCTGAATCTTTCATAAGGCTAAGGACTGCCTTCTTTATCTCATGGGACTAAGCCTTTTCCCGAATCTGGCATGAGGCTAACCGCTGCCTTCTCTTTGCATGGGACTAAGCCTTGTCTCGAATCTTTGCACGAGGCTAAGCACCGCCTTCTCTTTGCATGGGACTAAGCCCTGTCCCGAATCTTTGCACGAGACTAAGTACTGTCTCTCTTGCATTGTCTCTCCTCTTCTCTCGAGATAAGCTCTACCCTCAACTTCATACAAGACTAAGCCTTGTCTTGTCGCTTCTAGCATCATATCTTTGCACCTCATGGGCTGAAATATCGCCGACTTGTCCGAAGGCGTCATATTCTGAAGGCACCATCCTCATAGCCGGAAGACACCTTACCATGGCCTGAGGATCTCTCAAACTTGCATATTACTATTCAAAGGCGTCATGGTTCGGAGGCACTATTTTCATGTCCCGAGAACATCATCTCATGGCTTGCGAATCCCTTACCGCATAATTCATGGCCTGGGACATCATGGTCTAAGGACGTCATCCTCATTCGTCCAAAGGCAATTCTCATGGTCTGAAGGGAATTTGCATCATGTTTAAATTGTACGTACATGCTGTAGTGCATCTTCTGATTTTCAGGTAACCCGATGAGTAACCATTATCCCAATAGGAGAAACCCAGCTCCAGTTCCTTCATACTATTTCAAACCTGAACGCTCACCGTAACCATTCCACCTATTCCAAAACCTTGTGTCCGTTCTTGTGATAACTTCATCGGTATATTCTGCCGATGAACCCAGAACTACACACGACCTGATTCCTGTAAAACAAGGGATACGTAGGCATCTCAAAAATCGGAGTACGGCCTATGTCTCTCAAATCACCCAACTCGGTCAAAATTGGCCATCATATCTTTACCCGACAATTCTTTCATCTTTCCCGGGTAAAGAGGGGCAGCCGTTGATACCCAATTTTTCCCTATATTATTTTTAAAATTCATATATAGCTTCAAAATAATGCATGAGTATCTATTAATATTTTCATGATTTCTGCATTTTTCTAAGGATTTTTATTAATTTATCCTGGTATTTTATTTATATAAATAATTACTATTTGCCGCACAAATGGTTTCATAATGATTTTATGGTTTAATTTTATCGTTTATATTTATACCAAGCTTTAATTGTTGCATGAATAACCACATTTATATTTCTGATTATAATTGCAATAACTTTGCAATAATAGCCCATGTATGCATTATTACCTTATTTCGCTAGAAAATAGCTTTTTATATTTTTATAATATCAAGTAATTATTTTAAAATCAGTTTTATGCATGAAAATTATTTTTTATAATTTGTTATTTTTTTTACAAATTATTTTATTAATTAATTGGGTATTTAACAAATAGCCCCTTTGAATTCATTTTAATTTCGGACCTAACCTGATTATACCAACTCAATTACTTAAGATCCTAGTCAAAATTCTTCCGAAGCCCAATTCTTCATCTAACCCGACCCAGAGCCTTCTCTAATCGTGACCGTTGATCTTTGAGATCAACGGTCCACGTTACCCCTTTCCTTTTTTAATCTAACCCAATCCCTAACACCCCAATTTCTCTTAATTCCGCCGTCCCTGAATCCCTACCTCCCCTCTTCTCTCTCAAACACTCACCCTAACCCTAGCCACCGTCACCGGAAAACCACCGTTCCATGGGATTTCTCTATAATTTCCGGCCACTACCGGCCTTTCACCTCTTCTGGTTGTTCGATTATGTTGATTTATGGAAGAATCTCGAAGAGATTCAACCCAGATTTTGTTCAAAACCGTTTCATAGACCTACCTATGTCCATCTCCGTTTGTGAGTATTATTTTCTCTGTGTTTATGGCTCGAATCTATGATTTTAAACCAGGTTCCTTTCATCTCTATCATTTAAAAAAAACCCTAATCTTATACTACTCGAATCTGTTCAGATCCTTGTAGATCTGAAATATTCTTATGTTCTTTTGCCATTTTTCTTTAAAACTTCATGTGTTTCCTTAGTATTGACCAATTTTTTTATCTTCTTCAAAAGCTAGGGTTTCACCCTTTTAAAGTTTTGCAAAATACCTAGTTTTTAAGTGTTTAACCTGGATTCTTTTTACTTGCTCGATCGTTTCTCATGTCTATGCCCTAACCCTAGGTTTTTCTGCTTATTTCATGAATCACTTTAATATCTTTCCGTTATTGTTTATCTCTGTCTATCGATATATATTGACTGATTTTGTTAGGGCTCGAATTATATTTTTCTGTTAAAATTAGTACTTCCCTGTGATTTTAACTTTTTCCTTATTTATGACTTTAATTTAGTAATACTTGCCTTAATTAGATTGTAGCCTGATTTATGGGATTTATTTGACTCCTATACAGTCTATGATTGGTTCCCATTCGGGGCTGGTAATGGATTATCCCCAATTTAAGGGATTCTTTCCAGATTATTTTGTGTGAATTGATTTAGTTAATCCCTCAATTAATTGATTCATTACCTTGTTTTATGAACTCTGGTTTATTCTTTACCTTATTTGTTTACCTTGCTAAGTGATATATAAACCTCATTCTGGTTTTCTTTCAAGGCACGAACACATTCAGAAAGAAACACGCACACACACATAAACTCTTGCTTTTAGCTTTCTGTTACTTGTGTTTGATACACTGTCTAGCCGGCTGAAAGCCAAGGCTAAACTATTGTGTTCTTCATCCTTTTTACCTTCTTGTTTGCTATTTTAACTAGTATGTCTCTCCTCCTATTGTCATTCATTATTCTATGAAGTTTAAACCTACGTGCTTTCCTATCTATCGCTCTACTTTTGTGTAATTAAGTCCATGTCTTTCCTGTGTATTGATTTCAATTAACATGAATACTTTCGTCTTTCTTGTTTAGTTGATTTTAATTAGCAATAACGACTTATGTGTAGATAAACTTATGTCTTTCCTATTTATTGATCCTAATCAGCATATCTATCTCTGTCATTAGGTCCTATTCAGTATGTTATGTAATTAATCTGTCAACGTGCCTTTGCCTGCTTTATGTCTCTCTGCTAACTAGCTTGCCTCAACTCTCATGATATTGCCTTGTTCAGCATGTCAATATGACTCTAGCATGTTCTTATCTGATTCAGAATACTAATCCACTTGTTTCTCAACTAGAATACTTTCACTTTTTCCCTGTTTCATGTATTCCTAATTAAGGACTTCTATGTTCCCAACCCCTGCTACCCTTCTATGTGTAGTTGCCTTTTTATTATTCTGATCCCAGTATGTTATATACTCACCTAGTGATAAACTAAGTCAAATCTAGGCAATGTGAAACTTTGCTTGAACTAATCATGATTCTGTTTGTCCAATGTTTGATTGCTAAAAATCTTTGTTTGAACTAAGAGTGCTGCAATGACTCTGTTTACTCCTATTTTTACTTCTGAACTGTTTTCCTAAAACTATTCCTATTTTTCATATACTATTTTCAACTCTTACTCTTAGAATACCTAGGGTCCTACCCCTCCAGTGTGAGCACTGCCTAGGAGTCCATGAGACTCCTCCAAACTCTTACACATTGGGGCTGGCTTTTCCACATTTGTTCAAAAAACTGTGTCTTTAAAAGGCTTTCTGGTGTAAGAATTGCCCGGGGTCCCTGAGGCCCTTGGGAACTTTGACGCACCAGAATACCATTTGGTATACTATGAGATAATGCCACACTTCATATTTGGGTGAAGGCCTGAATTTCTAGGTTTACCCTTGGGCATGCTAAGGCTCCCTATTGTATAGTGATTTTCATTATGTAATTCTTCTGTATCGGCCTGTAGTAATAATCTTTATAAAACAGATTTTGGGTTAATAGTAAAGCTGGGAGGGATTTTATATGTACATATTATTGTTGGGTTTCGGTAGAAATCATGCATATAGGTTATTGTGGTGATTTATATGCATTAGAAATCATGCCCATAGGACTTATCTCATTCTTTGAAATCCTGAATTTTCACATTTTGCATCTTAGAAATCCTGCTTCTAGGACGTTATCAATTCTTCCTCAAGTACCAAATTTTAAAGTCTCTGTGTATGCATTAGAAATCATGTTTCTAGGTTCTTTTGTGGAACTCGTTTGGGAAATTAATTAACGCCTTTATTCGCCTAGATATCATGCCTATAGGAAATACATATAAAAAACAGTTTGACACTTAGATATCATGCTGATACAAAAAAAGTGTAAAATCAATTTCTGTGTTTATATGTCCTAAAGTAATGTTTGTGATCATTTTCAGTGCATAAACAGCATGCCTATAGGGTCTAAACAGATAAAAATATCCATGTTATAAATCAATCGCTTGTTTATGATTATGGTCTGATTAACGCTTAGATACCATGTCTATAGGATCCTGCCCGGTTATCACTTATGCAAGCCTATAGGACGATTAAAATTCTGAAGCTTTAAAATTGTGTTTGTTTGACTGCTTATAAATGTGCCCAGATTCAGGAAGTGATAAAATCAGTAGGCAAATTGATTAGGTATTCACTGCCTCGTTTTAATAAAATGCTGCATATTATGCTTTGTGCTCATCTAGATATCATGCTATAGGACTTTAAATCGTTTAAAACTGTTGTTTGAGGCGTGCAATTGTTTCTTTATTTGTAGAGGTAAATCTGAGCCCTTAACTACTCTTTATGTGATAGTCCAATTTGCTTTTGTTTGACGCCTAGTTTTTCTCCTTTTATGAACCATAGGTGAGTCTAGAACCACCTTAAATAGAGGCTCTAAGCATATCCAGGGCCATAGGTAAAGGACGGGTAATGCACACATATGGTGCGTATTCGATGCTATTAGAACACTTAGATAATAATTAAGGGGAGGGTAATTGGGTAGTAAAGTATATGATTACATCTGCGCTAATGCTACGCGTAACACCTTTATTTGAGGAAAGTTTACCGAGTATTGTACAGAAGTGATCATATAGGCTAATAAACCTAGGACCCTCCTTTAGTTTCCGTTTTGAATGATTTTTATTTGTTTAAATGGATTTATTTTTCTTTAAGGACTAATTCGCTTAAATTGAGTTTGGTCGGGACCCACCATTCTGGACCTCGAAAGGTTCCTAACACCTTCCCCTCAAGGTAATTTCGAGCCCTTACCCAGTCTTTGGTAATGTAAACCGGTTTATGAGTTATTTGCTTTAGGTGCCCTAACGCACCTTAATCTGTTAGGTGGAAACTCTTCAAATTCTATACCCCTTCCCAAAAGGAAATGAATTATCTCAAAATTTCTACTAGTCTTAGACTCCTTTGAGTTCATTCAGGCTATACTGAGCTTTCTATAACTTAGAGATACCATCGGCTCCCTTGTTTTCATGGGCTTAATCCCGAGGACTTGTTCATTTTCATCACCTTCTCACATGGCCTTTCTTATCCTTACTCATGTCTTTCAAAAACCTTGTAGGTCTATCATACTTTAGCTTGCGACCGATTTCCTTATACTTTTCTGGAACATCAAGCGATACATCACATCGTTTCTAACTCTTCTTTTACTCACTTAATTAGACCTCTAGATACCTAGTAACCATAGGCTGGAAGATATGCCACTGACGATGTCGCTATTATTCCTGGATATTGAATTCCCGCGCTTCTAGCATTCTATCCGAAGTATGGACTATTCACAACTTTCTGCATTTGATTATCTCGTACGTTGTTCACTTTTACCTTGCTTACCTTAAAGTCTCGCATCACATCTTCTGTCTCTTTCATGACCTGCCTTCGACATAGGTATAATTCACATCCACAACTTGAATTTCTATTATAATACTTGTACCTCTTTACATGATTCGGTGAGAGCTTCATACTGACTTCTTATGAGGCCGGTACTCTTCTAACTAGATTTATCGTAAATCCATTATAAAATATGGCTACTGTATTGTCTCTCTTGTACCTCTGATATTAAGAGTGATTCTACAATGTTCTCAATCACGATGTCCATAATTTTGTGGGTCCAATAATCAAACTCCTGATTTACACAGTTGATGTAACTCTTTAGTTTCCTCTTTCCTCTGATCAACCTTTATGTAGGCTTAAGCTATCTTCCAATCTGCACCTCATGGTATTAGTTATTACTTTAGCCCTTCATGGACGCTATGGAATGTCCATGATGCAATCTTCTAACAATTTAATCCTTTGTCTATGACATGGGCTCAATTCTTTCTTTTAACTTACACCGTAATCTTCTACGACTGTATGATTGTCAACATATATGCCGCATGGATAATACTCCAAACTCTTAAGTGCGTTCATACCTTAACTAACTCTGGATCATTGATCGAATAATTCCTTTCATTCCTTCTCAACTTTCTTTAATCGTAAGATATTACTTTTTCTGGTCTTTCTGCCCCTTGTTGCGTGCATACTCATCTTATCTTAGTTCCCACGCATGATGTAGTCTTTATGCAACTCATATGATCTCGAATATTACTTTTGATTTTACTTCCTGTTCATTAGCTACGATAGGTTCCACTTTCTTTTGGAGTGCTTACATTGTTGTTGTGAGACTGTTGTTACACGACTATTTCCTCTTTAGGTCACTGTGCTTAGGTTGAAGCCTTCTTCCTTATTTCCTCAGCTAGTCTTTTGTTGTAGTACTTAGAGAGACCTTCTGGCTCTTGTAAAGTTACAAGCTTGTTATATCGTTTACCCGATAGAATTTTTGATGTTCGTACTCACCTATAATTTTTCATAGTTGCTTACCTCCACACTCATGTGCTCGTACAGTTTCTTCTAAACTGATTTTTTGACTGTCTTCCCAGTGGGACTCTTTTTTATTTCCATAACACTCATACGGTATTTTTAACTACCCTAACTCCTATCTGAATGTTTCTCAAGGTCACGATGTTATATCTACGAGACTGAATTCCCTATGTTGGGGTTCACTCTTTTTATCTTGCACGATCTATTGATTTGTCTGTATCCTCTTGTCTAGCCATAACTAGGCCCTTTCTGAATCAACAACTAACTACTTGTTGACCTATTCTCATTTCAATACATCGCGTAATGTTTCTTGGGTCATTTTCTTTGTCTTAACTTACATCCCGCACTAGCTCCTTATATATAATAAAATCTCGGGCAGAAACCCTTACTTCCTCTCCTTCACGTCGTGTTTGCATAATGTTCTGGAATCATAGCATAACAGTAGGATTTGAGAATGTGCAATCTCATCCCTTTATAATTTTTATCGCATTCTTCCTTTACCACTCCATAGTTACTAGAACCACTTAACTCTGACTTAATACCACATCACTCCATATTCCCCCCTTTAAGGGAGTACTAAGCGTTAGAATCTACCTATAGAAATTTTACCTCTTCATCTTTGGCGTCTTTTCACATCATCGATGAACCTTACTTGCCTTGCGATAATCCATCTGTACCAAGGATAACAAAATTCCTTACTCGTGAGGGTGGCACTTAGTATAACTAGCACATACAGTGTCTTAAGCTTAACTTTGCTCACATTTCTTACTTTAGGGAAGCGTCTTCTTGAATGACCATTCTCTGAATTTCTCATGAATCTTCTTTGTTTTTCCATTCTATCATCGCCAGAACAAAATCTAAAATTCTCATGATGTCGACCATTATCAAATCATTCAGTCCCTAATTCATGTTTAGTTTATCTTGTTCACCAGCCCATACCGAATTCTATTATTCTGGGGTCTAATTTTTTCCTTCTGGTAGTCGCGTTGGTGTCACGAACTTATTTCTCGAAACGAGGATATGACTTTATGGCCTATACTCTTTTTTTGTCTCAAGGTCTGTCACCTCTCGTCTTTTCCTTCACTTGACTATAAACTCTATAATACTGTCATCTTTACGGTTGTCATCCATGTATCACATCTTACTCATAATACTTCATTAGCTCTCTTCTTATTTCCCTGCTAACATTTCATATCTATCACTTTATTTCGAAAGCTTCAACAGGACATTCATTTACTTTTAGCTCCCCTTGCTCTATCCAGTAGCTCTTCAGGTTGCCTAACATTCTCTCTCTATGTAAAGACCCATAAAATTTCATGGCTAAAAATAATGCCCAAAAAAGTCCCCGTGTTGTTATAACTGTAGGAATTCTTAAAACGGACCCTTTTTGAGTAAAAAGTACCTCGGGACTTAAAAGATATAATTTTCTTGATTTGCGCAAGTCTGCGGTCCACAATGCGATTGCAGATCAGGTATGCGGGCCGCATGGTGGTCGCATACCTGGACAGTTTGATGTCCCTTTTGAGGACAGCTATGCGGCTTAGAATGCGATCGCATTTCTCGAATATAGGCCGCATAGTTGTCGCATTCTTGAACCTTGATTTTTGCAGAGGGAGTGATACTACGCACTATGCGATCACATAATAGGTATGCGGACGGCATAGTGGTCGCCTACCTGGGCAGTCTGCTTTTCTTTTTGGCCCATTTGAGGACCATTTATGCGACAGGAATGCGGACCGCATAGCAGGAATGAGATCGCATTCTATGTTATGAAAGGTATAGCCGGGGCCTTATTGCCGACAACTATGTATACTCTTCTCCGTACCTTTAGAGGCACCATAGACACTGTGTGGTTGTGTATATTTGGGTAGTAGTTGTAACTATTCGTAACAGTGGTCCCCTATTGGAAATGTTGTGCTTAGTTGTATATTTTGGGATTATTAAATGATGAAGCTTTAAAAGAGGAAAGTGGACTTATGTTGTAAATTCATACTTTGATTCCATTTGCTATTTCATTTATAAATTTGTATATTATAAACACGGGTTGATGCATTAGGTAGGAAAGGCAATCCAAGTCCACCTGACCGGGATCATCCGGATAGGCGCCAGTCTCGTCCTTCGATTTTGGGGGCGTGACAAACTTGGTATCAGAGCCTTAGGTTTTAAAAGTGTCTTATAATGTATCGGAGTCGTGTCTATTAGAGCCATTCTTATCGATGTGTTGTCGACCATATCTATAATTAGGGGGCTGCATGGACATTTAGGAAAATACCCTTTCATTCTTACTCTGTGTCGTGCGATGAAGTGGAAGGTGAGAACATCATTATCTAACTTGTGCATTGTCCCACTTTTCAGTAAATGGCACCCAAGAAGAGAGCTCGACTCGGCCCAGAGGCCAATGCCACCCCAGGAGTGGCCACAAATTCTCCAACTGGTGGTGCGGGTGTGAATGATTCCCCAGCCACAAACCAACCCGACTCCTCCACTCCATGTCAGACTATTTCGGTTCCTACTCCAGCGGAGGGTGCTGAAATCCCTCCCGCTGATGTTCCTGATCCTTCCTCAGTCCCAGCTTCCGGTACCGGTATTTCTGATGGGGACCTCAAGGGAGCTATTCATATGTTGCCCCAGCTAGTGGCCTCCCAGGCCCAAAGATCAAGTGTTTCCCCTGCATCCTATGGTGAGCAAGGGGATTCTTCAGGTTCCAGAGTCAACCAGTTTCTTTGGTTAGCCCCTCCAGAGTTCACAGGCACCGACCCTGAGGAACATCCTCAGGATTTTACAGATGAAATGTACAATACTCTCCGGGTTATGAAGGCTACAGAGACAGAGGGGGTTGAGTTGGCTTCTTATCGGTTAAAGGGAGCAGTATTTGTGGTTTTAGATGTGGGAGGGTTCCTGTGGGGAGGGGAACCCTCCGGCGAAGTGTGATGAGTTTGTTGATGCCTTCATGGATCATTTCTTGCCTGCCGAGACTATGTCAGCCCGTGCTACGGAGTTTGAGGTCCTTAAGCAGGGCAACATGAGTGTGTGGGAGTACCACATGGAGTTTGTGCGCCTATCCAAATATTCCATCCACATGATGCCAACTATGGAGGCGGAAATTCGACGGTTTGTTCAGGGCCTTGGTCCCTTGGTTGTTAATGAAGCTGCTATAGTTTCCTTGCATTCGAATATGAATTATGGGAAGATCGTGGGATTTGCCCAGGCCACAAAGGCTCAAAAATTGAAGATAAGGATGGATAGAGAGAGTGGTAGTAGAGCCCGCTCAACGGGCAACCCTGGGAGTTCAGTTGCAGGTTGTAGATAAGTCCTTAGGGGAGGGTCATCAGGGCCATCCCAGTCCTATTCTCAATCCTCAGCAAGTGCCCCGTCGTCAGGGCACAGTTATCAAGAGGGGGTTGCTTTGGGCCAGGTTCAGATAGCAGAAGGTTCCATCAGTTGGGTTGTTCAGGTGGGAGGTTCTAGCACCAGCGGAGGGCTCCATGCCCTAAGTGTGGGAGGTCTCATTCTGAGCCTTGTTACTTGGATATACCGGTGCTCTATAGATTCGGAGAGAGAGAGGCCATATCCGGCGAGATTTCCGCGCACCCAGTCAGGGCGCGGGTAAGGGTACTTCTCAGCCACCCAGCTCTTTATCCGCTACATCTTCGGCACGCCCTTCAACTCTAGCAGGGCGCGGTACAGCTAGGGGTGGAGCACGGGGTCGAGGGGGACCCAATCGGTTCTATGCTTTGAGTGGTTGCCAGAGTCCGGAGGCTTCCCCAGATGTTGTCACTGGTATTCTGACTGTTCAGTCACATGATGTTTATGCTCTTATTAATCCTGGGTCTTCTTTGTCATATATTACTCCATTTAGTGCTTCAAGTTTTGGGATAGAACCTGAATAGCTTCACGAGACATTTTCTGTGTCGACTCTGGTTGGTGACTCTATTACGGTTATGCGAGTTTATAGGAATTATGTTGTTACGGTGCATGGTCGGGATACCACGTCCGATCTTATTAAGTTGGAAATGGTATATTTTGATGTAATTATGGGGATGGATTGGCTTTATTCGTGCTTTTCTAAAATCGACTGCCGAACCAAAATTATGAGGCTCGAGTTTCCTAATGAATCAATTATCGAGTGGGAAGGGAATAATGTTGTGCCACGAGGTAGATTTATTTCCTACCTTAAAGCCTCTAAGATGATCAGAAAAGGGTGCATCTACCATTTGGTATGGGTTTAGGACACCACTTCAGAGGTGCCTACTCCCGAATTTGTGCCTGTTTGTGAATGAATTTCTTGGAGTATTTTCGGACGTGCTTCCTGGGATTCCACTAGATAAAAGGATCGATTTTGGGATTGATGTATTGCCAGATATGCAGCAATATATCTATTCCACCTTACCGAATGGCGCTAGTAGAATTGAGAGAGTTAAAAGAACAAATGAAAGTTCTATTAGAAAAAGGTTTCATTCGGCCAAGTGTGTCTCCTTGGGGCGCACCGGTTCTTTTTGTCAGAAAGAAAGACAGATCGCTACGGATGTGTATTGATTATCGGTAGCTCAACAAGATCACCATATCCATTGTCTCGGATAGATGATTTGTTCGACCAGTTGCAGGGTGCTATGTTCTTCTCAAAGATTGATTTGTGGTCTGGGTATCACCAGTTAAAGATCAGGGAGCATGATGTTCTTAAGACTTCCTTCAGGACTCGATATGGGCACTTCAAATTTCTGGTAATGTCTTTTGGGCTAACCAACGCCCCTTAAACTTTTATGGATCTTATGAATCAGAAACCGTTTCTAGACTCCTTGTGATTGTCTTCATTGACGATATCCTTGTTTATTCGCGAAGTCAGGAAGATCATGCTACTCACCTCTAGGAGGTTTTGTAGACTCTTCATCAGCACCAGTTGTATGAAAAGTTTTCAAAATGTGAGTTTTGGCTAGAATCAGTCACCTTTTTGGGCGATGTTGTTTCCTAGGAGGGGATTCGGGTTGATCTCCAAAAGATTGCAGCGGTAAAAGATTGGCCTAGGCCAACGACCCTGACAGAGATTCACAGTTTTTTGGGTTTGGCTGGATATTATCGGAGGTTCGTGGATGGATTCTCTACCCTCGCCTCTCCATTGACTAATCTGACGCAGAAAGCGGTTAAGTTTCAGTGGTCCGATGCTTGCGAAAAGAGTTTTCAGGAATTGAAATTGAGATTGACTACGGCGCCGGTGTTGACCTTGCCAGAGGGTACAGAGGGATTTGTGATTTATTTTGATGCTTCAAGGGTTGTTTTGGGGTGTGTGTTGATGCAGTGCGGGAAGGTTATAGTGTATGCTTCTAGGCAACTCAAGAATCACGAGAGGAATTATCGGACGCATGATTTGGAGCTCGTGGCGGTTGTGTTTGCATTAAAGATCTTGCGACATTATCTTTATGGGGTCCATGTGGACATGTTCACAGACCACAAGAGTCTTCAATATTTATTCAAACAAAAGGAGTTGAACTTAAGGTAGCGGCGGTGGTTAGAATTGCTCAAGGATTATGATATGAATATTTTGTACCATCTAGGATAGGTGAATGTGGTAGCCGACACTCTTAGTCGAAAATCCATGGGTAGCTTGGATCATTTGGAAGAAGGTCAGAGGCCTTTGGCTTGGGAGGTTTATCAGTTGGCTAGTATGGGGATCTGTCTTTCGACCTCAGACGAAGGGGATGTCATGGTGCGTAATGGAGTAGAATCCTCACTTGTAATGGAAATCAAGGAAAAGCAATTCAAAGATCCAGCATTGGTACAGTTGAGAGAGTCAATTCTGAATCTTAAGACTATATCATTTTCACTCGGCAATGATGACGGTGTTTTGCGGTGCCAAGGGAGACTATGTGTTCCGGACATGGATGATCTTCGGTAAAGGATAATGGTAGAGGCTCAAAATTCCAGGTATTCAGTACACCCAGATTCTACGAAGATGTATCATGAAATCAAAGAGATTTATTGATGGATGGTATGAAGAGGGGTGTGGCGGACTTTGTGGCAAGGTGTCCGAGTTGTCAGCAAGTGAAGGCCGAGCATCAGAGGCATGCTGGGTTCACGCAGCTTATGGAAATACCAATGTGGAAATGGGAGATGATCAATACGGAATTTTTGGTGGGATTACCTCGCACTCCATGTAGGTTCGACTCAGTTTGGGTAATAGTGGATCGGGTCACGAAGTCAGCGCATTTTTTGCCAGTCAAGTCCACCGATACTACAAAACAGTACGCTTAGTTGTATATTAAGGAAATAGTCAAACACCATGGCACTCCAGTATCTATTATCTCGGATCGAGGGGCCCAGTTCACAGCTAACTTTTGGAAGAAATTTCAGCAAGATTTAGGTACGCATGTAAATCTCAGCACAGCATTCCACCCACAGACTGATGGGCAGGAAGAGCGGACCATTTAGACGCTTAAAGATATGTTGCGGGCTTGTGCATTAGATTTCAAGGGTAGATGGGATGATCACTTGCCGCTTATAGAATTTTCTTATAATAACAGTTTCCATGCTAGTATTCAGATGGCCCCATTTGAGGCATTGTATGGAAGGAGGTGTAGCTCTCCGATTGGATGGTTTGAGGTTGGAGAGGCGGAACTGCTAGGACCGGATCTTGTGCACCAAACTATGGAAAAAGTTAAAGTCATTCAGGAAAGGATGAAGACTGCTCAGAGTCGTCAGAAATCCTATGCGGACGTTCGACGAAGAGATTTGGAGTTTCAAGTAGATTGATTGGGTATTCTTGAAGGTGTCTCCCATTAAAGGAGTAATGCAGTTTGTGAAGAAAGGGAAATTGAGCCCTAGGTAGGTCGGGCCATATTGGATCGCTCAAAGGATAGGACAGGTGGCTTATAGGCTGGAATTGCCCCTGAGATGTCATTAGAGCACCCAGTGTTTCATGTTTCCATGTCGAAGAAGGTGATTTGGGATCCATCCGCCATTGTGCCGGTTGAGATGGTTGAAATTAATTAAGGATTGTCATATGAAGAGGTTCCAGTTGCTATTCTTGATAGGCAAGTCCGTAGATTGAGGAACAAAGAGATTGCTTCTGTTAAAGTGTTATGGTGAAGTCAACAAGTCGAAGAAGCTACGTGGGAAGCGGAAAATTAAATGAAAGAGAAATATGCCCATTTGTTTGAATAAGTCTGGTAATGGTTTCAAAATTGTCANTGTAACTTCTCAAGTTGTGCCACATATGTGTCTGTTGTAATTATTTGGGTAATGTGCAACTCCTTGAAGTAAGGTAAATTATGTGCAATTCATGTGATAGTTAAATGATATGCAAGTTTGTGGAGTTAACTGAACTATGTGAGGCTTGTGGAGGTAATTGAACTATATGTAGCTTGTTGAAATGACCGGATTATGTGCAAGTTGATAGAGTAACTAAAAATGTGCGAAATTGGTTAAAATGTGTTTCGGGGGCTCTCTGACAGGTGGATAGGTCTAATTACAAAGGAAACTTTGGCGAAATTTTCAGGAAATATCAGAGTTAGTAAAAATTTGGGGGTAGTCATGTTTTGTGTTCTCTTAACTAAGTGATTCCCCGATCCTCATTCGAGGACGGATGATTCTAAGTGGGGGAGAATGTAAAGAACCGTAAAATTTCATGGCTAAAAATAATGCTCAAATAGGTCCCCGTGTTGTTATAACTGTAGAAATTCTTAAAACGGACCCTTTTTGAGTAAAAAGTACCCTGGGACTTAAAAGATATAATTTTCCAGATTTGCGCAGGTTTGTGGTCCACTATGCGATCACTAATCAGGTATGCAGACCGCATAGTGATCACATTCTTGCACCTTGATTTTTGCGGAGGGAGTTATGCGACGCACTATGCGATCGCATAATAGGTATGCAGACCGCATAGTTGTCGCATACCTAGGCAGTCTGCTTTTCTTTTTTGCCCATTTGAGGGCCGTTTATGCAACAGGAATGCCGACCGCATAGCAGGAATGCGATCGCATTCCTGACCGCATTTCTGCTTCGGGACTATTAAAATTATAATTTTTATACCCGACCCCCAGTTGATTAAAACACTTACCCCTTTTATTTTAAGCTTATTTTATGATAAATTAGAGAGATTGTAGACACTGTGTGGGTTGTGTATATTTGGGTAGTAGTTGTAACTATTCGTAACCGTGGTCCCGCGTTGGAAATGTTGTGCTTAGTTGTATATTTTGGGATTATTAAATGATGAAGCTTTAAAATAGGAAAGTGGACTTATGTTGTAAATGCATACTTTGATTCCATTTGCTATTTCATTTATAAATTTGTATATTATAAACACGGGGTGATGCGTTAGGTAGGAAAGGCAATCCAGGTCCGCTTGACCGGGATCATCCGGTTAGGCGCCAGTCTTGTCCCTCAATTTTGGGGCGTGACACTCTACTAGGGATGGGAGCCATACTAAGGTAATATTTATCCCTTCCAGTATTCCAGTGCCTGCCTTTGTAAAATTTTTTTTGAACATTCTAATATTCAGATCTAGCTATACTATTCTAGAGTGCACCATCTGGGTGTCTCACAAAGAGATCTATTAACACATTTGCAATGTCCTTCGGAAGTGTCAAGTAACGCAAATAATCCATTAACCATTTTGGATTACTCTAACCACAGCTGGATCCTGATATCCCATCCTTCTCTTAATCTACACATGTTAGCCCCTATAGGGCATAACTTAGATGGGTGTGGCTGATTGTACATATCTTTGTTACTGCTGAAGGTAACTCAAAATGATTATATCTCTCTTCTTGAATTTTAAATAATGATCATCTTCACTAACTTGGTACCTCGTACACTTCTTCATCTTGCTTCTTTTACTTGTTGAAATTTGTATATTCTTTTGAATCTCTCATTTCCTTTGACCATAGGGGTGGATAGATACTCTTTCCTTAAGGCTCCTTATCAAGAAGCTTACACAACTTAGTACACAGATGTTCTGTTGAAGACCTCACATTTATCCATCATAGGAATTATGCAAATTTGAGTTCCTCTAACTCAACTCTTCCACAACTATATCTCTTATCAACCGTCTTTCTGGATGTAGGTATCATTTTATTATGAATATAATAGAATTTAGGAATTTGAATTTCTACGAATGAGATCTACCACACGGTCTAGAGTAAGAAGAAAGAGTGATAGTCTTAAATGCTCTATAGCCTCCTGCTTATAAGTGTGGTGCACGACACACCCATAAATAAGACTCTACTAGACACAACTTGTAGACTCCCTAGGATAGAACTGCTCTGATACAACTTTTGTCACGACCCAAACCGATGGGCCGCAATGGGCACCCGGTACCATACTCAACAGAGTACCAACATGACATATCTTTCATATCATTCTATTGTAGGTAAATGAACCAGAGTAAAGTATGGGGGCATATAAACTTATACATATGACATACTAGCATATAAAACCAAAATGATTACTCACACACTGAACATAGGTCGACAAGGCCATACAATCTTTCATATACATGACATATGTCTACAAGCCTCTAATGAGTACATAAATGTCATAAGGCTGGGACAGGGCCTTGACGTATCAATCGATACGTGCCCAATGCATACTGACGAAATAGGAAACTCCGGAGCAAATGGAGCACACCAACAACTTCCACTGAGCTGATAGCTTACTTGGAAGGCTCTCAACCTATCTATCGGGACTTGCGGTCATGAAAGTCAGCGTCCCCAGGCAAAAGGGACGTCAGTACAAATAATGTACCAAGTATGTAAGGAATGAAAATTAGTAAACAGTAGACATGAGAGTAACATGGAGTAAAAGACTCAACATGTAATTTTGAATAACTCTGTGAATCATTAATATTTATAATGAAATGCACATGCGTATAAATGTCATACCATGCATAGGTATATGCATTCATAACATCATCAAGCCTCTGAGGGAATCTTATCATATCATCTCGGCCACTGTGGGCAAATCATCAACGTATACCAGCTGATCAGGTGGTGGTCATATATAATGTCGTAACCTTTTTCCACATCCCATATATACATACACATATATATACACACACGCGCAATAGATGATATAATAATAAGACATATGGGGAATCAATAACATAGGAAACTCTAGTATTTCTATGAATAGAGTAATTTATGGAAATTATGCATTTGCTCGTTCCGTTTGTATCGTATGGATCATGCCAAAAGGAAAGAAGGGATAACCTTAACATACCTAAGCCTATTCTCTTGACAATCCTTCCAACACACGTCAAACGCGACAAAACATGTAACGGCGATCAAAGTAGGGAAAATCCGTATGAATATTCTTGAGAAATATTGTACCGTACTCTCTTAGAATTGCAAATCCTGTTTCTATTACATTACATAGTCTCGTATGAATTTTGTGGCTTTCATCCGATAAGTTAGCAAACATAAACATCTCACTTCTTAATGATATGAGAAAATCTTTTATAATTGTTGGTTCATAAGAGCTTTTGGGTGAAGCTACATCCGTTGCCTTCTAAACATATGCATTTTAAGGAATTATGTTGGTGTCTTTGTCAAAAAGAGTGGGACCCACTTTAAGATGACTTAGCCACAAGAATCGTCAACATGTGCCACCCTGCCATATGATTCAAGAGTCACATAGTTGGGCTATATCAAGTCCCCTTGGCTGCCACGTTAAAAGTTCCTTAGGCTTATCCAAGATTATCATTAATGATCCACTAATCTCTTAATTAACTTATTAATCTCCCATCAATCAATAACTAATTACCCATATAATTAAGAATTATCTCAATTTACTTAAAATAATACTTACTTTTAAAACACTTTATATACCTTACTATCATGGTCATGTGGTACCTTGTATGGTGCTAGTCCATATATACCCGGTATTATAGCTCGGACCGTATTTTATCTCAAAACAAAAAATTTCATCGAAACTCATTTTCTTCGGTTTGCTTACCCTCTCACCTTCACGAACTTGTTTGAAATAGCATAATAATTATATCCTCAAAACTAATCTCATTCCCGAGCTTACGTCGATTAACTTATGACGAAACTTCAAAGTACGAAAAATGCGGGATGTAACATCTCATTTTCGAGCTTTCATCAATTTACATATGATTTACTTTCACGTACGAAAACATGGGGTGTAATAGTAGGTGTCTTGACTTTCCTCATGACTACTCCATCGAGGTTAGTGTTGATACTTATTGGTACCGCTGTGGTGTACTCATACTACGCTTCTGCACATTTTTTGTGTAGATCCAGGTGCCACGATTGTTGTTGATTGTTAGATTGTTGGTCGAGTTGTGGAAACTCAAGGTAAACCCGCCATCGCGTTTGCAAGCCTCGGAAACTCCTTCTGATATTTTCATTATATTGTTTAATTCTATCCCGAACAATTGCATTTAGTGATTTTTCTAGAAAACTCTGTAGAGTTTATGACTTGTACTACTGGTTTTGGGATTGTAAGTTGTGAATAAATATTATTATTTCATATTATACAGTTGATGGTTGAATTCCTCAATTTATTTTGTAAGTGTTACGCTTACCTAGTATTAGAGACTAAGTGTCGTCACGACATCCTACAGAGGGAAATTGGGGTCGTGAAAAGTTGGTATAAGAGCTCTAGGTTAATAGGTGCTATGAGTCGTGAGCGAGTTTAGTAGAGTCTTATAGATCGGTACAGAGACGTCTGTACTTATCTTCCAGAGGCTACAAAACTATTAGGACAATTTTACTTCATTCATTCCCATTGTGCGAGTTTATTGATCTCGGTGTTTGAATCCTTGTCTTTCTATTCTCTCGCAAGTGGTGAGGACATGAGTTGTAGTTCCCGACGACGCTGCTCGTAGATCCGGTATTGCTAGGGGCCGTGGCAGAGGAAAAGGCAGAAGAGGAGAACGTGCTACAACTAGAGAACCTGTCAGAGTAGTTGTTAAGGAGACGCCAATAGCTTGTGTTGGGGGACAGGCATCGGAGGCGCCTGTCGTGATCCCAAGATTTCAGGCGACTTTAACACAATTGCTAAGCATGCTTGATAGATTGGCCCAGGCGGGGTTGATCTAGTTGCACCAGCTACTTCACAGATCGGGGGAGGTTCCCAAACTCCCGTCGCCCACACTCCAGAGCAACGAGCCCACATATGTTAGGTTTTAGGTTTCATGCCGACACAACCTGTTGTTCCAGTTCAGCCCGTGGGTAGGGCATCAACCTATGAGGAAGAAAATTTAGACTTGCGTGGTTCAAGAAGTATTACCCTCTTACTTTTAGCGGTTTGACTTCAGAGGATGCACATGGGTTCCTAGAGGAGTGCTACCTTATTCTCCGCACTATGGGTATTATGATACGAGTGGGGTTTTATTTACTATGGTCTAGCTTAAGAGAGCGGATGTTAGTGGTGGAGAGCGCTTGAGTTGGGTAGTCCGGCCGATGCAACTTCACTTTGATGGACTCAATTTTTAGAGGTGTTCTTGAGAGAGTTTGTTCCCCAGACAATTCAGGAAGTGTTGCGTGCAGAGTTTGAGCAGTTGTATTAGGGCACTAGGTCGGTATTAGAGTATGTAGTTAGATTCAGTGATTTTTCCAGAAATATACCTATTTTGGTTTCTACAGTTAGAGAGCGAGTCTGTAGGTTCGTTAGGGGCTCAGTCATGATATCCAGTTCAGCATGGCTCGGGAGTTGGAGTCGGATGTTTTATTTTAGCAGGTTATAGAGATTTCCTGTCGATAAGAGGGCCTGTGGGGTCCGGAGAGATAGCACAACGAGATTAAGAGACCTCGTAGACTGAGAGGACCTACTGGTCCCTATTTTTGAGGCAGGGTACGACGTTGTAGAGGTTTTATGGGTCAGTCAGTTCAGTTTTCATTTCAGGCTTCACACTTTGTTTCAGGTACTCATGGGTCTCAGGTTACCCGTACCAGACAGCTTACATAGCCACGTCAGTAGAGGGGTTGATTTGAGTGTTGAGATACCAACCACATGGTAAAAAATTATCCTAGACACTGGACAAATATGTCACAATGGGGTATTCAGGCTAGGAGTTCAGCTCCAGTTGCTGATATACCTGCACCGCCAGCTTGGGGTGCAGGTCAGGCGAGTAGAGGGCACCCACGAAGGGGAGGCCCGGCCTGTTGATGTGTTTTCTACATTAGGGATGAGGACGCTGCACCATATTATGTCGTAGAGGTATGGGTTCAAATATTTATAGAGGATAATCGTTCGTATTTTGTTGCTGTTATGCTTATCGAGGTGAGTCCCCCTGTTTTATTTTTATACGGGTGAGTTTCGTGATTTTGTACTTTGTTTATATGTTTACCCCTGTTTGGAGATTCTATAGTGGTATCCCGTGTCTATCATTTTGTTTTTATTTATTATTGAGAGCTATGAGGCTAGAGGTGGCCTTCCTGTTACTCATTTTGGTAGGTTTTGATGTGATTTCTGGGTGGTTGGTTACGATTTGTGGCCTAGATGCTCTACTGGTGTGGGTGTTCAGTATGTCTTGTGATTCGGTTGGGTAATTGAATTAGAGAAGGGTTTCGCTTGGTATGATGTGTATTATACTTGTGATTCATAGTTGAGAGTGATACCCTCACAGTTTCACGTGATTTGGTGTGTTTGAACTAGGATGTGTGCCGCGTTGGAGCTATATCAGGATGATATCCTTGAGATTAGTTCATATCTTTTGATTCTCCCTCGTGAAATTGATTTGTAGTATGATACTGATAGGAAGTGGTGCTTGTTCTGCTCGTTTCATAGTTCTCTCATGTGTTTCTCTTTAATATTCAGTCATATTCGTGCTTGCGAGGTGATGTGTAACATCATGTGATTGTACCTTGTGGGTGTAGGCATAAGTTGTTGCAGCTAGTTCAGGTTGATACCATGTGTTCATGTGGGAATCGGGTATTTTGGGAATGATTGGATGGTGAGAAATTTAGTTCTAAGGTTATCAGTGTGGGTGAAAGGAATAATTTTCAGTTGGGATGGTGTTGTCGGGCCTACGAGGATTGGGGTGACGTGGGATCACCCGCGAGTGTATGTATGGTAGTTCACTCAGGGATTTGATGACCTCAGAATGGTTCTTGACACGTTCCAGGACGAACATTTGTTTAAGAGGAGGAGAATATAATGACGCGACCGATAGTTTTGAGAATTAGCGTCTTGTTCGGAAGCGTAAGTTCTTGAGCTTCTTCACATTATGTCTTATGACTCTTGTGTGTGGTCGAGTTCGGTTTTCGGATGATTCAGGGTCAATTTGGAAGAAGGATTCTTATTTTTGATGCTTAAGCGGTAAGAGTTGACCAAAATATGACTTTTGTGTAGACAACCCCGAAATGGAATTTTAATGATTCCAATAGCTTCGTATGGTGATTTTGGACTTAGGCATATGTCCGGATTTGGATTTGGAGGTCCGTAGAGTAATTTGAGCCATTTCAGCGAAAAGTTGGAAAGTTGAAGTTTTGGAAGGTTGCGAGGTTTGAGCGAGAGTTGACTTTGGTGATATCAAGGTCGAAATGTTATTCCAAGAGTTTTATTATCTCCGTTATTTCATTTGGGACTTGCATGCAAAATTTGGCGTCATTCCAGATTGATTTGATATGTTTCGACACGAGTTGTAGAAGTTAGAATATTTGGAAATTTATAAGTTCGATTCGTGGTACGATTTGTAGTTTCAATGTTTTTTGATGTGTTTTGACACCTCAAGAAAGTTTGTGTTATGTTATGGAACTTGTTGGTATGTTTCAATGGGGTCCCGCGGGCTCCGGGTGTGTTTCGGATGGGCCACAGACCATCTTCTTATGTTTTGGAATCCTGAGTTTTGGTGTCTGATGTCCTTCTACGCGATCGCCAAGACATAAACATGATTGTGTAGGATGTTGGGTGAGTGACTCATTTTCCTTCTTCATGTTCACAGTATAAGGTTCGCGATCGCAAACATGTATATTCTCCTTCATCCTGTTCGTGTTCAGAGATTCGATTACCGGTAGCTCAACTTTAGTAGCTGGTGTATTTTTGCCTCGCGATCGCACATTCTGGTTCGTGATCGCGTTGTACACTTCTTAGGGCACCAGTTGTTCCCTTCTTCGCGATAACATGCATTTGTTCGCGATCACATAGTACAATTTTTGTGCAGTGGTCATTTCCTTCTTCGCGATCGCAATTGCATTTCCGCAATTGCGATGTGTAAATCGCTGGGCAACATAATATATTTCCAAAATCTTGGGTTTTGTCCATTTTTCATCTTGTGAGCTATTGTTGAGGGGTTCTTCACGTGGTTGATTGGGGTAAGTGATAGTTACCCTGTTTTGATTTTATTTCATGGTTATGTTTGTTTTCATCAATAAATTAGTGAATTAAGTTGGAATTTACGGAAATATTGTAAAGTCTTTCAAAAATGTAAAATGATGATTTGAAGGATGAATTTATGTCGAATTTGATAATTTTGGTATGGTTGAACTCATATCAGAATGGATGTTCGGATTTTGTGAATTTTATCGGGTTCCGAGGGGCGGGCCCGGGAGTTAACTTTTGGGTAATCTTTTTAGTTCTTGTTAAAGATTAAAGCTTTATTATCCGGAGTTGTTTTCTATGAGTTTTATGTATGATTTGAAGTTATTTTTGATAGATTTGAGCCGTCCAGAGGTTGTTTCACTCGAGAGGGTCATTTTAGAGTATCAGTCTACCCCATAGGATTTGAGTCCTTGGTGCTAATTATGTCATGTGAAGTCCGAGTACGAGACATAATGAGTACGTGCTCGGACTTATTTGTGGAAATTTAACCTTTTAGTGCTCTTAGGTTCTTATTGTTATGCCCTATAATATTACATTACGATGATGTTACGCTCCGTAGTATTATATTACGATGATGTTACGCTCCACAATATTATATTACGACGATGTTACAGCCTGTAGTATTGTACGTTGGATTTGCCGTAAGATAATTGACATCAGTTCAAGGACAAGATTATTTGGAGATTGTAAGTGTTATGCTATTTCAAACAACTGATAAGTAAATTCATGAAGGTGACAGGGTAAGTAAATCGAAGAAAATTAGTTTCGTCGAAGTTTGACAAGTTGGGATAAAATACGGTCCGAGCTATAATGCTCGATATTTATGGACTAGTACCATACAAGGTACCACATGACCATGATAGTAAGGTGTATAAAGTGTGTTAAATTTGAGTAGTATTTTAAGTAATTTGAGATAATGGTTATTTATTTGAATAATTAGTTAATTATGGATTAGTGGGAGATTTATTAAGATCTTGGGATATTTTAAAGACCCCCGAACGTGGAATCCCACAAAGTCACAAGATATGACTCTTAAGTTATTCTTCAAGGTGGCATTTTAAGAGATTTGGGTGGCCAACTAAGCCACAAAGTAGGGCCCACTCCCAAAGGTTAAGAAAACCTTTCTAATTAATTTTTTGAATCTCTACAATGACAAGTAAGCTTCAGCAACTCATTCAAAATGTTATCAATGTGACTTTGCTACCAAAAATCATATGAGACTATGTAATGTTATAGCAACGAGTTTTTACGATTCTAAGGGCGTTTTGGTGCAATCTTTCTCAAAGAATATCATACGGATTTTTCCCTACTTCGATCCGTCGTTACGTGTTTTGTGAAAATCAACGTGTGTTGGAGGGATTGTCAAGAGAATTGGTTCGGGTATGGTAAGGCTATCCATTCTTTCCTTTTGGCATATGGTCCATACGATACAAACGAAACGAGCAAATGCACAATTTCCATAAATGACTCTATTCATAGAAATACTAGAGATGCATATGTTCTTAATTCCCCATGTGCCCGATTATTCTATCATATGTTCATGGATCTCAGAAAATATGTAAGTGATAAAGTTTATTTCATGATACTACTCAAGTCATAATAGTCTAATGACATTCCTAGAGATTTTATTGACACAATTCTCATGCATTGCATTCATTTATACATGTACATTGACCCATGACCATACGACGCTATATACACGTATATAGGTATATTATATGTATATGCGATATGGGAAAAAGTTATGGCGTTATATATGCACCACCAACTGATCAACTGGTATACGTTGATGATTTTTCCCACAGAGGCCGAGATGATATGATGGGATGCCCTCAGAGGCTTGATGATGTTATGAACACATATACCTATGCATAACATGACATTCATATGTATATCCATGTCACTATAAGTATTTAATGATCTGCAGAGTTATCCAGACTTACATGTCGAGTCTTTTACTCCATGTTTCTTTCATGTCTATTATTTACTAATTTTCATTCCATACATACTCGGTAAATTATTTGTACTGACATCCCTTTTGCCCGGGGACGCTGTGTTTCATGCCAGCAGGTCCCGATAGACAGGCCGATAATCCTCCAAGTAGGGTACCAGCTCAACAGAAGATGTTGGTGCGCTACATTTGCTCCGTAGTTGCTTGTTTGGTCAATAAGATTTAGATGTGTATTGTTCGGTATGGCGCGGCCCTATCCCAACCTTTATGAGAAGTATATACTCTTAGACGGATATTTGTATGGCCTTGTCGGCCTATATTTTACGTATATAATGGATCACATTAGCCTTATAGGCCCGTATGTCACATGTATGAGTTTGTATATCATATTGAGTCATTCTATGTCAGGTATTCCCTCATATTTACTATGGTTATCTCATGACGCCCCTTCTGGCCCACTTACCTATGATGCTGTGATAAGTAAGATATGTATGTTAGTACTTGGTTGAGTAAAGTACCAGGTGCCCGTTGCAGCCTATATGTTTGGATCATGACAATAGTGGTACCAGAGCAGTCCTGTCCTAGGGAGTCTACATGTTGTGTCTAGTAGAGTCTTGTGCATGGGTATGTTGTGCACCCCACTTATAAGTAGGAGGCTACAGGGCATTTAGGACCGTCACCCTTTCTTCTTACTGTAGATCGTGTGGTAGATCTCAGTTGTAAGAACTCGATTTCCTACACTCTATCTTATTCATAATATAATGTTGCCTACATCCAGAAAGACAGTTGGTAAGAGATTGAATGTGGCTATGGAATAGTTGAGTCAGAGGAACTTGATTTTTCATGATACTTATATGAGTAAATGTAAGGTCGTGAGTAGATAACGTGTGTACTAAGACGTGTAAGACTTTTTATAAGGACCCTTAAGGCAAGAATATCTATCCACCCCTATGGGGAAAGGCAATGAGAGATTCAAAAGATAGATACAAGTTTCAACAAGTAAAAAAAGCAAGATGAAGAAGGGTATGGGGCACCTAGTTAATGAATATTATCAATATTTATAATTCAGGCAGAGGATAACTATTTTGAGTTACCTTCAACAGTAACAAAGGTATGTACAATTGACCACATCGATCTCATTTATGCCCTATGGCAGCTAACAAATATGGTTTAAGAGAAGGATGGGATATCAGGATCTGGCTGGGGTTAGAGTAACCCAAAGGGATGGATGGATTACTTGCGATAATTGATATTTCTGAAGGATATTGCAAATGTGCTAATAGATCTCCTTGTGAGACACCCAGATGGTGCACTCTAACGTAGTACAGCTAGATATGTCTACTACAAAGACAAATACCGAAAGCCTTGAACAGATAAATTTTACCTTATTGTGGCTCTTGTCCCTAGTAGAGAAAGAATATTGGGCAACCCAAAGAGCCAGTAGATGGAGCAAGGGGAGCTAAAAGCAAAAGAATGTCTTGTTCGAGTTTTCAGAATAAAGTGATAGACATAAATGTTAGCGGGAAATAAGAATAGAGTTAATGAAGAATTATGAGTAAGATATGATGCATGGAAGACAACGGTAGATAAAAAAGATGATACTATTACTGAGTCTATAGTCAAGTGAAGGAAGACGAGAGATGACAGGCCTTGAGACAACAAAAGAGTATAGGCCATGAAGTCATATCCTCATTTCGAGATATAAGTTCGTCACTCTAACGCGATTACCAAAAGGAAATGTTAGAACCCAGAGTAATAGAAGTCAATATGGACCGGTGAACAAGATAAACTAAACATGAACTAGGGACTGAGTGATTTGATAATAGTCGGCATCACGAGAAATTCGGAGATTGCGTTCCGACGATAATAGAATGGACAACAGAAGAAGATTCATGAGAAATTCAGAGAATGGTCAATCAAGAAGACTCTCCCTAAAGCAAGAAATGTGAGAAAAGTTAAGCATAAGGGACTGCATGTGCCAGTTACACTAAGTGTCACCCTCGCGAGTAAGGAAATTTTCTATCCTTGGTACAGAAAGATTACCGCAAGGTGAATAAGAGTCATCGATGATGTGAAAAGACGCCAAAGATAAAGAGGCAAAACATCTATACATACATTATCATAGCACTAAATCTTAGTACTTTCCCAAAGGGGGAATATGGAGTGATGTGGCAGTAAGTCAGAATTAAGTGATTCTAGTAATTATGGAATGGTAAGGATAATGGGATAAAAATTAGAAAGGAGTGAGATTGAACTTATCCAAATCCTACCGATATGCTACGATTCCAGAACATTATGTACGCACGACGTCAAGGAAAGGAACTACAGGTTCCTACCTGGGATGTTATGGATAAATAGGGAACCAGTGTGAGAGGTAAGTTAAGACAAAGGAAATAACCCAAGAAAGATTACGCAAAATATTGATATAAGAATGGGCCAACAAATAGTTAGTAGTTGATTCAGGAGGAGTCTAGTTATGGCTAGGCAAGAGGCTACAGATAAATCAACAGATCATTCAAGATAAACGTAGTGAACCCCAACATAGGGAATTCAGTCTTGCAGATACGACATGATGACCCTTGAGAAATATTCAAATAGGATTTTGGGTAGTTAAAGGTACCGTATGAATGTTACAAAAACAAAAGAGAGTGCCACTAGAAATACGGTCAAATATCAATTCAGAAGAAACCCTACATACACAAGGGCGTGGAGATAAGTAACTACAGATAATTATAGGCGAGGGAGAACATCAAAAATTCCGTCAAGTATACGATGTGATAAGCTTGCAGCTTTACAAGAGTAAGAGGGTCCTCCCTAAGTACTACAATGAAAGACTATCTGAGAAAATAAGGAAGAATGATTCAACCTAAGCACAATGACCTAAAGAGGAAATGACCTTGTAACAATAATCTCACAACGACATTGTATGCAATCCAAAAGAAAGCGACACCTACCATGGCTAATGAACAGGAAGTAAAATTAAAAGTAATATTCAAAATCATATGACTTGCACGAGATTCCGGCATGCGTGAGAACTAAGATAAGCTAAAGGAATTATTCGATCAATGATCCAGAGTTAGTTACATTATGAACACACTTAAGATTTCGAAGTATTATCCATGCAACATATATGTTGACAATCATACAGTCGTAGAAGACTCCGGTATAAGTTCAAAGGAAGAATGGAGCCCAAGTCATAGACAAAGGATTGAATTGTTACAAGATTGTATCATAGATATTTCACAGTGTCCATGAAGGGCTAAAGTAATAACTAATACCAGGAGCCACAGATCGGAAGATATATTAAGCCTACATAAAGGTTGATCAGTAGGACGAGGAAACTAACAAGTTACATCAACGAAGTAAATCAGGAGTCTGATTATTGGATCGAGTTATAGACATCATGATTGAGAACATTGCAGAATCACTCTTAATATCAGATGCACAAGAGAGACAGTACAGTAGCCATATTTTATAACGGATCTACGATAAACCAGTTAGAATAGAACAAACCTTATAAGAAGTCAGTGTGAAGCTCCCACCGGATTGTGTATGCACCAAAGGTGAAAGTGTTATAATAAGAGCTTGAAGTTGTGGATGTGAATTATGCCTATGTGTAAGGGAGTTCATGAAAGAGATAGAAGATATGATGCAAGATTTTAAGGCAAATGTAAACAACGTACAAGATACTCAGATGCAGAAGGTTGGGAATTGTCCATACTTTGGATAGAAGGCTATAAGAGCGGGAATTTAGTATCCATGAATGATAGTGGCGTCCTCAGTAGCATATCTTCCTGCCTATGGTTTCTTGGTACCGAGAGATCTAGTCAAGAGAGAAAAAAAAGAGTTGGAGATGATGTGATGTCTCGCTTGATGTTCAAGAATAACATAAGGAAATCTATGTTGCAAGCAAGTTGAAGGAATGTGGAGAATAATATAAATAAATATGTGTAGGTCGCAAGCTAAAGTATGGTAAAGCAACAAGGATTTAGGAAGACACGAGTAAGATAAGAAAGGACAAGTGAGAAGGTGATGAGAATGGATAAGTCCTCAGGATTAAGCCCATGAAAACAAGAAGAGCTGATGGTTTCTCTTAGTTATACAAAGCTCAATATAGCCTGAATGAACTCAAAGGAGTCTAAGACTAAAAACACTTAGAAAAGATGGAATGCTGCCCCGGTAGTAGAATAAGGGTGTAATTGTGATAGATAAAGGATGATGTTTGGACCTTCGATCGAGTTATGATTTGAAGAAGAAAATGGGGATTTCATGAGTTGTACGTGATTAGAATAACTCCCCATAGGATGAATCACGTTGGGATGCTATGAAACACGGTTATGGAAGCATGGTATCGTCCCCAGGTAGATCAGTCTAATCATTTCAGATGTTCCCTGATGAAACGTGAGCCCTAACGACAGTGTTACATAAGAGGTCAAGTTATCTTTATTAAGTTGAATCAACACGGGATGGAGAAAAGTTACAAAGTATGAGATAAAATTAGGCTATTAGTCTTAAGGATAAGCAACAAGAGTAACCTGGAGTTGGTAGCAGACCTCAGTAATGATAAATCGAAGTAAGAGTTATGGCATAGTATAGCCTACTTAGATATAGTAAAGCTAATGATGCCTAGAGGGACAATTTGACATAATTTTGTATATGTTCACAAAGTGAGGCCTATAGATTGGCTAAAAGCTAGAGGAAAGAGGAAAGAAGATTCACATAAGCGCACAGTCGTATAGGCTGCATGATAGAAGGTAGAAATAGTTACAAGATTAGAATGATTTCGACTACAAGTCATGCTGTAAAAATAAGGCTTAAAGGGGGGGGGGGGGGGGATGCCCTGGACTTTGTATTTATTCAAAGAATAGTTGCCTAAATGGCAAGGAGAATATTAAAGTATTCACAATAGCTATGTGTTATGAGAATGATAAGTGTGTCAGTCAATATTCGAGGACGAATGTTCCAAAGGGGGGAATAATGTTATGCCCCGCAGTATTATATTACGATGATGTTATGCCTCGAAGTATTATATTACTATGATGTGCTTCGCAGTATTATATTATGATGATGTTAAGCCATGCGGTATTACGTCGATGTTACGCTCCACGGTATTATATTAGATGTTATGATCCGCAATATTATATTATGACAATGTTATACCCTGTAGTATTGTACATTGGATTTGTCGTAAGATAATTGACATCAGTTCAAGGACAAGATTATTTGGAGATTATAAGTATTATGCTATTTCAAGCAAGTGACAAGTAAATTCGTGAAGGTGAGAGGGTAAGCGAATCGAAGAAAATGAGTTTCATCGAAGTTTGACAATTTGGGATAAATACGGTCTGAGCTATAATACCCGATATTTATGGACTAGTACCATACAAGGTACCACATGACCATGATAGTAAGGTGTAAGTGTGTTAGAATTGAGTAGTATTTTAAGTAATTTGAGATAATTCTTAATTATATGGATAATTGGTTAATTATGGATTAGTGGGAGATTAATTAAGATCTTGGGATAATTTTAAAGACCCCTGAACGTGGCAGCCCACAAAGTCACAACATATCACTCTTAAGTCATTCTTCAAGGTGACATTTTAAGTGATTTGGGTGGCCAACTAAGCCACAAAGTAGGGCCCACTCCCAAAGGTTAAGAAAACCTTTCTAATTCATTTTTTGAATCTCCACAATGACAAGGAAGCTTCAAAAATTCATTCAAAATGCTATCAACAAGACTTTGCTACCAAAAATCATATGAGACTACTTAATATTATATCAACGGGATTTTGCGATTCTAAGGGTGTACGGTTCAATCTTTCTGAAGGAATATCATACAGATTTTCCCCTACTTTAATCCAGTGTTTCATGTTTTGTCTCAATCAACGTGTGTTGGAGGGATTGTTAAGAGAATCGGTTCAAGTATGTTAAGGCTATCCCTTCTTTACTTTTGGCATGGTCCATACGATTCAAACGAAACGAGCAAATGCACAATTTCCATAAATGACTCTATTCATAGAAATACTAGAGATGCATATGTTTATAATTCCCCATGTGTCCGATTATTCTATCATCTATTCATGGGTCTCAGAAAATATGTAAGTTGATAAAGTTTATTCCATGATATTACTCAAAGTCATAATGGTCTTATGACATTCTGAGAGATTTTATTGAAATAATTCTCATGCATTGCATTAATTTATACATGTACATTGACCCATGACTAGACGGTGTTATGTACGTGTATATATGTATATTATATGTATATGGGATATGGGAAAAGGTTATGGCGTTATATACGCACCACCACCTGATCAGCTGGTATACGTTGATGATTTTGCCCACAGTGGCCGAGATGATATGATGGGATGCTCTCAGAGGCTTGATGATGTTATGAGAACATGTACCTATGCACGACATGATATTCATACGCATAGGTATGAAAATATAAGTATATCATGATCTGCAGAGTTATCCAGACTTATATGTCGAGTCTTTTACTCCATGTTTCTATCATCTCTATTATTTACTAATTTTCATTCATTAAATACTCGGTACTTTATTTGTACTGACGTCCCTTTTGCCTAGGGACACTGAGTTTCATACCCGCAGGTCCCGATAGACAAGTCCAGAATCGTCCAAGTAGGCTATCATCTCAGCAGAGATGTTGGTGCGCTCCATTTGCTCCGGAGTTGCTTGTTTGGTCAGTATGATTTATACGTGTACAGTTCAGTATGGCGGGGCCTTGTCCCGACCTTTATGAGAAGTATGTACTCATAGAGGCTTGTAGATAGATGTCATATATATGGATACTTTTATGGTCTTGTCGGCCTATATTTTAAGTATATAATGGACCACATTGTCCTTATAGGCCCATATGTCACAAGTATGAGTTTCTATATCAGGTTGAATCATTCTATGTCGGGAATTCTGTTGGTTGATTTCCCAATGCACACGCAAGTGTACGTGGTCGACAAGTAATATAG
>ML377086.1:1228-62274 GCA_005239525.1 Nicotiana knightiana | reverse complement strand
ATATATATATATATATATATATATGTATGTATGTATATATATATATGTATGTATGTATATATATATATGTATGTATGTATATATCACATCTTGTATCAATTGCATGTATATCCGATTGTACTTTAGGAAAACAGTAACTTTTTTCCAAGTATTATGGTGAGTGACAACAAATTTGGAGCCATAATATGCCTTATTATTATCTAATGATCCTAACTCACCTTTCTATATTTGTCTCTTTGGATGAACCATAAATAATGCATGAGGAATTCACATTAGGCTAAAACAATCAGCTTTCAGTTTCATGTAATATATTGTATATCATTAAGACAAGTTGATTCGCTGTTCCGCTTTGAATTTCGCTAATTCTGATTGACATAATCAAACAGCTACAAGAAAATAAATAAAAATGAGAATTAATCAAATAAAATGTGGAAGTTTTTTTTGTTCTGTTTGTGTGGGCAACCTTTTTTTTTTCTCTTTCGTTTCTTCCTAATGAACATGACTAATTAGTAATCCTTTTGTGGCTATTATAATAAATTAGTAAGTGTTAAGAGATAAAATAATTAAATATTTTAAATATACTATTAGCCCATGTGTTCATACCCGTACCTTAGATTGATATGCTTAAATAATAAAAGGATCATGTGCGCATCCCCGCGTCTCGATACCATTAAATTTAAAAATAATTATATTTTGACCTTGTGTACATTCCGTACCTTGGTTTAACATTTAATTTCAAAGAATACCTTGTGTGCGTACCGCATCTTGGTGAATATAATTAATAAAAATACAATAATTAATTAAGCGGTAATAAATAAGCCATAATCAATAAAAATATAAGAATAGCTAAAAATTGATTTAAGCCTTACATTAGTCAATAAAGCGACCGTGCTAGAACCACGGGACTCGAGGGGTGCCTTACACCTTCCCTTCGGTCAACAGAATTCCTTACTCAATCTTCTGTTTTCGTAGACCATGAATTAGGAGTCAAATCTTCCTTTTGATAAGGGATTCAATAAAAGGTGACTTGGAACACCAAAACTCAATTCCAAGTGGCGACTCTAAATAATAAATAATCCCTTTTTCAAAACGTCACTTCGATTGAAAAAACTCTTCTAACTCAACCTTGTAATAGGTTTGTTGCGAAAAAAAGAGGTGTGACAAGCCTCATGCCGGATCCCTGACGAGTACAAAACACACACTTAAATTATGCTCGTTAATCAAATATAATATAATACCGTATCTACAAGGATTGGAATTAAACAATATTCTCGTTATTTCTAGCTTGATTGCTATTCAACATGATCAACAATTGATATTTATGTGATTAATACCAAAATTAACTAAGAGTATAAAAGTTTTTGACTAATGACAATCGAAGCAAGGAATACGCAAAGTAGGTTATCAATGAGATAGGGTAGGGTTTTGATAGGATATATGTAAGATAATTGTTCGGGATCTAATACTAGATAATTCACTTCTAATATTCAAGTGAGTCTTTGAATTCACTCAATTATTATTTCAAACATTTAGTAGAAACTTCTCTTTCGATTAAGTCTCAACCTCACTAGATGTGTCACCACCCAAGCCGATAGGCCGCGACGGGTGCCCGAGTCCTACCTGTCGAACACCCTTAAGCATGCGTTTAAGATATAAACATGAATAGCATATGCAAGGGTAACCTTTCCAAAATACATATGTACATATACATGCGGAAATACAATGGTTCGAGCCGACAAGGCTACTATAGACAACTATATATCCATAACTGGAAGCCGACAAGGCCACATACTATCCAACTATACACAACTGACTATAAACCTATAATAGAAANTATATATATATATATATATATATATATAAGCATATCGTACCAACATCAAAAAGCAGCTTCGGATCAAGTGGATCACGCCAACTCTCGCTGATCAAGGATCCTAAGAAGGGGGACCGTCGACTTGCCTGCCTGCACCTGCGGGCATGAAACGTAGGCCCTGGAAAATAGGGCGTCAGTACGAATAATTTAGTGAGTATGTAAGGCATGAAAATCAGTACATAAAAGACATAGATGAAACATGGAATAAAAGAATCCATCTATAAGTCTGAATAACTTTGTAAATTTTGAAACATTTATAATGTCATGCACGTGCATATAAATGTCGTATCATGCATAGGTGTAGGTGTACATAATATCATCAAGCCTCTGAAGGCATCCCATCATATCGTCTCGACCACTATGGGCACACCATCAACATATACCAACTGATCAGGTGGTGGTGCGTATATAACGCCGTAACCTTTTTCCCTTATCCCATATCCATATAATATACATATATACGCGTATATAGCAGCATCTGGTCATGGGTCAATGTACATGTATAAATGCATGAAATGTATAAGAAATACGTTGATAAGATTTTATCGGAATGCCATAAAAATCAATATACCTTTCGGCTAAACTTTATCAAATGCGTATTTTTCTGAGACCCATGAACAAAAGATATAATAATAATTCACATGGGGAATAAAAAATATACACACCCCTAGTATTTCTATAAATAGATTCATTTATGAAAGTTGCGTATTTTGCTCGTTTCATTTGTATTATTTGGATTATTCTAAAAAGAAAGAAGGGGTAGCCTTAACATAACCGGAGTAGGGAAAAATTCGTATGATATTCTTGGAAAATATTGCACCGTACTTCTTTAGAACCGCAAAATTTTACGTTGCTACGGTTCTAAAAATTCTCGTTGGAATTTTTTGGTTGCAAGAATTTTCGTTGGAAGCTTTGTTGGATTGAACCTTACCTCAACACCAAACACATAAATTAAGGGGTTTTACCCTCAGCACCAAGTTTAGAAATGTTATTTACCTCGAACAAGCCGAATCTAATATCGAGCAAGCCAAACATCCTTCTAGAAATGCCATCCCGCGCGTACCGACCTTTGAATGGCACAAAACTAGCCTAAAAAAACTCAAAAACATCAAATAATGCCAAAGAAAACAAACCAAATTGATAAATGTCGAATCATTAATGAAACACCCAAAGTCAACCAAACAGTCAAACTCGTACCCACACCTCGGAACCCGATGAAACTCACAAAATCCGACAATCGATTCAATTATGAGTCAAACCATACTAGTTTTACTCAAATCTGACTCTGAATCGATGTTCAAAACTCAAAAGTTCACTTTATGAAATTTAGACTCCCCCCAAATTTCACTTTGAAATCATCAATCAAATGCCAAAAATGAAGATAGATTCATGAAAACTAACAAAAACAAAGTAAAGAACACTTACCTCAAATCCGAGCTTCCCAACTCAAAATATGACCAAATGAAGAAATCCTCGATATTAAATATTTCTGCCCAGTTGTTCTGCCTCGTTTTTACACCAAATGATCCCAAAACTCTATTTTGATACCTCCAATGGATTCCTTGTGAAATTTCAGTCAAAGTAGGCTTTTGAATCACTCCATTTGACCTTACAATGAAGGAAATATGTTGTCTTCAATATTTGGAAATAGTGTAGATTTTTAAATACGAATTCAGGAGCAATTTTGTAATTAATCTGAAAAAAATCTAGCAGCCCAATTCTTCATAAAATGATCATAAATTCCTCATACGATGTCAAAACTTGATGATTCCAGTTGATATGGTTCCAAAATTACGATAAGGATCTAATTCAATCAAAATAGAAATTGGAGCTCATTTGCTTAAATGTGGTACCATTTATGCTTGAAGAGACGATGTCGAAACATCAAAACGAGCACAACACAATCTAAACCTATCTAAAACTCACTCGAGCCCCTCGGGACCCTGTTCGAACATGCCAAAATGTCCCATAACATTTTACAAACTTACTCGAGGCCTCAAATCACGCATAACAACATCAAAATCACGAATCGCACCTCAAATCAAACTTAATGAACTTTGAATCTTTCAACTTCCAAAACTCATGCTGAACCTTATCAAATTAATTCAAAATGAGCTCAAATTTTTCACATAAGTTCCAAATGAAACAACAACCAATTCCCAAAACCACAATCCTAACACGATATTATCAAAGTTAACTCCCGGTTAAACTTATGAACATTCCAAACCTTTAAATTATTAACTTTCACCAAATAGTGTTGATACATGCTACAAATATCCAAATACAAATCCGAGCATACGCCCAAGTCGAAAATCACCATCTAGACCTAAGGAAACTATCAAAATTTTGATCCGAGTTCAAGTACTAAAAAGTCAAACTTGATCAACTCTTCTAAATTAAAGCTTCCTAGTTGAGAATCATTCTTTCAAATCAATTCTGAATAACCTGAAAACCAAAACAGATGATTCACACAAGTTATAATATATCATACAATGCTGCTCAAGACTTCAAATAGCTGAACGAAATGCAAATGCTCAAAACAATCGGCTGGGTCATTACATCCAAATGCCAAAATCAAAAATAGATTCATGAAATTTAATCAAAACCGAATAGAAAACATTTACCCCAATCCATAATATGAAAATTGCTTCCAAAATTTCCCAAATCCGTCCTCCTTAGCTCAAAGTATGGTAAAATGACCAAGACCTTCGAAATAGAGTATTTTATACAATGTTCCAGAGGTTCCCTTGGCGATCGCAGTCACAAACCTCATGATCACGATTACAAAATTTTCCAGTATAATTTTTACCCTATGCAATCGCGGCATTCCCCGCGATTGTGATGAACAAACTTCCATTAACCCTTCCCAAACTTGTCTCAACAGCCTGTAGTGTATCAGTCATAACTTTTTGTACAGAACTCCAAATGACAAACGGTTTGCTTTTCTGGAAACTATACACAAAGGGATACAATTTTACTTTGGGGTCATCTCCAAATTCTTATAGATTGCATGATATAAGTATCCAAATTCGGGTTAGTGACAACATAATTTTCTTCTACGCAATCACGAAAAGGCTTCTACGATTGCGATTCATAGGTCCATTTTCCTATTTTACTCATTGCAATTGCGATCAATTCTACGTGTTCGCAATATAAACCCCTGTAGGAAAAAGGTAGACGCTAAAAATTACCTAAAAATGATCTGAAACCACCCTGAAACACACCGAAACCCCTCGGAACCCCGTCCGTACATACCAACAAGTCAAAATATAACACGAACCTATTCGACGACTCAATTCACACATAACAACATCGAACCATGAATCATCTATTAAGATCAATATCTTAAATTCATAAACTTCAAACATCGAACCAATTGTCCGATTTAAGCCTAACAAATCCGGAATGAATCCAAATTTTGTGTACAACTCGTGGAGCAATAATCTGAACCCAACAACATCAAAGTCAGCTCTTGGTCAAACTTATGAACATTCCAAACCTTCAAATTTCCAATTTTCGCCAATGAGTTCCGAAACCTTCTAGAAATATCCAAATGCAAATCCGAGCATATGCCCAAGACCAAAATTACCATCCGGACCTAATGAACCATCAAAATTTCGATCCGATGTCAAATACTCAAAAGTCAAACTTGGTCAACTCTTCCAACTTAAAGCTTCCTAGTTGAGAATCATTCTTCTAAACTAATTCCGAATCACCCGAAAATTGAAACTGATGATACACACAAGTCATACTATATCATACAGAGCAACCGATGCCCTCAAACCACTAAGCTAAGTACAATGCTCAAAACGACCGATCAGGTCGTTACAACTCAACACTATTTGGCAAAAGTTTGCAATTTTAAAGGTTTGGAATGTTCATAAGTTTGATCAGGGGTTGACCTTGATGATATCTGATTAAGATTGTGGTTCCAGGAATTTGAATAGCTTCATTACTTCAATTGGGACTTATGCGCAAAATTTGAGGTCATTCCGAGTTGATTTGATATGGTTCGGCACAAGTTTTGGAAGTTGAAAGTTCAAAAGTTCACTAAGTTTGACTTGAGGTACGATTCATAGTTTTGATGTTTTTATGCATGATTAGAGGCCTCGACTAAGTCTGTTTAATGTAATAGAACTTGTTGGTATGTTCAGACGGGGTTCCGAGGGGCTAGAGTGAGTTTCAGATAGGTTTGAATTGTGTTGCGCTCATTTTTTATGTTTTGACGTCGTTTATCAAACATAAATGGCACCATAATAATTAAATGATATCAAATGCTACACCCCGTAGTACTGTTGTTACATTTCGCTTTTTTGTACGATAAAGTTTTGTCGTAAGTTAATCGACATAGACTCGGGAATGAGGTTATTTTTGAGGTTATAAGAATTTATGCTATTTATAACATGTGATAAGTAAGTGACGTAAAGGTTAAAGGATAAACGAACCAAAGAAAATGAGTTTCGTTGAAGGTTGTCAATTTTGAGATAAAATACGGTCCAAGCTATAATACCCCGTATTTATAGACTAGTGTCATACAATGTACCACATGACCATGATAGTAAGGTGTATAAAGTGTGTTAAAGGTGATTAATATTTTAAGTAATTTGAGATAATTCTTAATTATGTGGGTAATTGGTTAATTATTGGACTTTTAAGTAGGAGATTAACATGTAATTGAATTTTGTGGATAAAGCTTAAGGGGACACCATCCACACGTGGAAACAAGATGAATTTGGGACCAAAAATCAAAACGGTGACACTTGGGCTAAAGGGAAGGTTGCATGTTAGGGGGAGTTTTGCAAATAATCCTTACAAGTGGGGCCCAAAAACCCACCATTATAAGAAGTCTTCTTACCTCATTAAATGGTGATTCTACGTTTGCTAAAGTAATGATAGAGCTTCAAAAAAATTCGTATGAAATTTCATAATACGATAGTAGCGTGAGATTTGCAATTCTAAGGGGGTACAGTACAATCTTTTTCAAGAATATCCTACAGATTTTCCCTACTTCGATCTCGCCGTTACGTTTTTCGCCGCGATTGATGTGGGTTAGAGGGATTTCCAAGAGATCGGCTTAGATATGTTAAGGTTATCCCTTCTTTCCTCTTGGCATGATCCATGCGATACAAACGAAACGAGAAAATGCACAACCTTCCTAAATGACTCTATTCATAGAAGTACTAGAAGTGCCTACGTCATTGATTACCATGTGTCCTATTATTATCTCATCTGTTCGTGGATATCAGAAAATACGTAAGTTGATAATGTTTATTTCATGATATTAACCAAAGGCATATTGATCTTATGACATTCTGAGAAATCTTACTAACACACTTCTTATGCATCTCATGAATTTATACATGTACATTGACCCTTGACCAGATGCAGTTATATACGCGTAGATTATATGTATATGGGATATGGGAAAAGGTTACAACATTATATACTCACCACCACCTGATCAGCTGGTATACGTTGATGATTTTCCCACAGTGGCCGAGATGATTTGATGGGATGCTCTCATACGCTTGATGATGTTATGTACGCATATACCTATGCATGGTATGACATTTATATGTATATGCATGACATTATAAATATGAAATGATTCACCGAGTTATTTAGACTTACATGTTGAGTCATTTATTCCATGTTTCTCTCATGTCTTGTATTTACTGATTTTCATTCCTTACATACTCGGTACATTATTTGTACTGAAGCCCCTTTTCCTGGGGACACTGCGTTTCTTCCCCACAGTCCTGATAGATAAGTTGAGAGTCCTCAAAGTAGGCTATCAGCTCAGCGGAAGGTGTCGATGTGCTCCATTTGCTCCGCAGTTGCTTATTTGGTCAGTATGATTTTAGACATGTATTGATTTATATGGAGGCGCCATGTCCCGAACTTTATAATATTTATCTACTCTTAGAGGCTTGTAGACATATGTCATGCACATGAAAGATTGTATGGCCTTTTCGGCCAATGTTCAGTGTACGAGTGATAATTTTGGTCTTATAGGCCCGTATGCCACATGTATAAGTTTGTATTACATGTTGGGTCATCCTATGTCGAGTATTCCCTTATATTTTATTCTAGTTACCTCACAGTTGCCTTTCCGTCTCATTTACCTATAATAGTATGATACGAAAAGATACGTTGGTACTCGGTTGAGTAAGGTACCGGGTGCCCGTCTTCGGCCCATCAGTTTGGACCGTGACAGAAGTGGTATCAGAGCAGTTCTGTCCTAGGGAGTCTACAAGTCGTGTCTAGTAGAGTCTTGTTTATGGGTGTGTTGTGCACCACTCTTATAAGAAAGAGGCTACAAGGCATTTAGGACTGTCACTCTTTCTTCTTATTCTAGATTGTATGGTAGAGCTCACTTGTAAGAATTCAAACTCCTAAACTCTATTTATTCGTAATAAGACGATACCTGCATTCAAAAAGATTGTTGGTAAGAGATATAGCGGTGGAAGAGTTGAGTCTGGGGAACTCGATTTTGCATTATGCTTATGATGAGTAAGTATGAGGTCTTCACCAGATCATGTGTGTACTAAAATGTATAAGCTTCTTGATAAGGAGCCCTAAGGCATGAAATATCTATCCACCCGTATGGTAAAAAAGGTATAAGAGAATATGAAGATAAATACAGTTTCAACAAGTAAAAGAAGCAAGGTAAAGAAGGGTACGAGGTACCCGGTTAATGAAGATTATCAGTATTACAATTCAGGCAGAGAAATATAAGCATTTTGTGTTACCTTCAACAGTAACATATGTATGTACAATTGGCCACACCGATCTCAGTTATGCCCTATGGGAGCTAACATATATGGATTAAGAGAATGACGGGATATCAGGATCCAGTTGGTGGTGGATGGATTGTTAGTGTTAGTTGACATTTCCAAAGGATACTGCAAATGTGCTAATATATATCCTTATGAGACACCCAGATGGTGCACTCTAACATAGTACAACTAGATATGAGTACTACAAAGATAGGAACTAGAAGCCTGGAAGGGATAAATATTATCTTAGTGTGGCTCCCATCCCTAGTAGAAAGAGAATGTTAGGCAATTCGAAGAGCTGGTGGAAGGAACACGGGGAGCTAAAAGCAAAAGAATGTCTTGTTGAAGTTTGTAGAATATAGTGATAGACAAAAATGTTAGCAGGGAAATAAGAAGAGAGTTAATGAAGCATTATGAGTAAGATGTGATACATGGATGACAACGGTAGATAAGAAAATGACAGTTTTACATAGTCTATAGTCAAGTGCAGGAAAAGACGAGAGATGATAGGCCTTGAGACAACAAAAGAGTATCGGCCAAAAAGTCATATCCTCATTTCAAGAAATAAGTTCGTGACTCTAACGTGATCACCAGAAGGATAAGTTAGACCTAGAGTAATACAAATCGGTATGGGTTGGTGAACAAGGTAAACTAAACATGAATTAGGGATTGAGTGATTTGATTATAGTTGGTATCATGAGAATTTCAGATTGTGTTCCGGCGATAATATAATGGAAGATAGAAGAATAACCTTTAAAGGTCATTCTGGAAGACGCTTCCCTGAAGCAAGCAATGTGTGCAAAGTTAAGCTTAAGGGACTATGTGTGCCAATTACACTAAGTGCCGCACTTGTGAGTAAGAATTTTAGTTATCCTTGGCCTAGAAGGATTACCACAAGACGAGTAAGGGTCATCGATGATGTGAAAATATGCCAAAGATGAAGAGGTAAAACATCTATAGGTTGATCGTCGTAACTCTAAATCTTAGTACTCCCCTAAAGAGGGGAATACAGAGTGATGTGGCATTAAGTCATAGTTAAGTGGTTCTAGTAACTATGCAATGGTAAAGGAAAAATGCGATACAAATGAGAAAAGGGACAAGATTGCACTTATTCAAATCCTACAGATATGCTATGATTCCAGAACATTATGCAAACATGACGTCAAGGAGAGAAAGTAAGGTTTCCTGCCCAAGATGTTATTGATAGATAAGGAGCCAGTGCGAGACGTAAGTTAAGACAAAAGAAATAACCCAAGAAAGATTACGCGGAATATTGATATGAGAATGGGCCAACGAGTAGTTAGTAGTTAATTCAGAAAGAGCCTAGTTATGGCGAGACAAGAGGATACAGACAAATCAACAGATCATGCAAGATAAACATAGCGAACTCCAACATGGGGAATTCAGTCTCGTAGATATGACATTGTGACCCTTGAGAAATATTCAGGTAGGAGTTGGGGTAGTTAAAGATATCGTATAAGTATTACAGAACTAAAAGATAGTACCATTGGGAAAACAATCAAAATATCCATTCAGGAGCAACCTTACAAGCACAAGGCCGTGGAGGTAAGTAACTATGGATAATTATAAGTGAGGAAGGACATCAAAAATTCTGTCGAGTATTGAATGTAATAAGCTCGTAACTTTACAAGAGTTAGAGGGTCCTCCTTAAGTACTACAAGGAAATATTAGCTGAAGAAATAAGGAGAAAGGCTTCAACCTAAGCACAGTGACCTGAATAGTAAATGGTCTTGTAACAACAGTCTCACTACAACATTGTATGCACTCCATAAGAAAGTGGAACCTACTGTGGCTAATGATCAGGAAGTAAAATCAAAAGTAACATTCAAGATCATATGAGTTGCACAAAAATTCTGACATGCTTGGGAAAAGATAAGCTAAGTATGCACGCAACAAAGGTGGCAAAAAGACCAGGAAAAGTAATAGCTTACGTTTAGAGAAAGCTGAGAAGGAACAAAAGGATTATCGAGAAATGATCCAAAGTTAGCTCCACTGAAGATTTTAGAGTATTATCCATGCAGTATATATGTCGACAATCACACAGTTGTAGAAGACTCCGGTATAAGTTAAAAGAAAGAATTGAGTCCAATTCATGGACAACAAATTGAATTGATAGAAGATTGTGACATGGATATTCCATAGCGCCCATGAAATTCTAAAGTAATAATTAATACCAGGAGCCACAGATCGGATGATAGTTTAAGCCTACATAAAGGCTGATCGAAAGGAAGAGGAAACTAAAGAGTTACATCAACCAAGTAAATCATTAGTCTAATTATTGGATCCAGAAAATTATAGAAATCGTGATTTAAAACATTGCAGGATCACCCTTAATAACAGAGGTACATGAGAGACAGTACAACAACCATATTCTATAACAGCTCTACAATAAAGCCAGTTAAGAGTATTAGCCTCATAAGAAGTCAGTATGAAGCTCCCACCGGATCGTGTATCCACCATAGGTGCAAGTATTATAATAGAGCTTCAAGTTGTGGATGTGAATTATACCTATGTGAAAGGCAGGTCATGAAAGAGATAGAAGATGCGATGCAAGATTTTAAGGTAAGTAAGGTAAAAGTGAATAACATATGAGATACTCACATGCAGAAGGTTGTGTATAGGCCATACTTCGTATAGAAGGCTTGAAGCGCGGGGATTCAGTATCTAGGAATGATAGCGGCTGTCGTCAGTGGCATAGCGTCCAACCTATGGTTTCTATGTATCGGGAGGTCCAATTAAGAGAGTAAAGAAGAGTTAGAGATGATGTGGTCTATCGCTTGATGTTCAGAATGACGTAAGGAAATCTATGGTGCAAGAAAGTTGAAGAAAGGCTGCGAGTAGTATAAATATATATGTGTAGATCGCAAGCTTAAGTATGGTAGAGCGACAAGGTTTTAGGAAGACACTAGTAAGGATAAGGAAAGGCGGGTGAGAAGGTGACGAGAATGGATAAGTCCTCGGGATTAAGTCCATGAAAATAAGAGAGCTAATGGTTTCTCTAAATTATAGAAAGCTCAGTATAGCCTAAATGAATTCAAAGGAGTCTAAGACTAATAACATCTAGAAGAGATGGAATGTTGCTCTGGTAGTAGAATAAGGATGTAATTGTGATAGATAAAGGATGACGTTTAAGCCTTCAATTGAGTAATGATTGAATCATTTTGGAATTCTATGAAAATGGTTATTGAAGTATAGTATCACCCCTAGGTTGATTAGGCAAGTCACTTGAGATATTCCCCGATGAGAAGTAATCCCTAGTGACAATGTATTATGCAAGATGTTTCAAGTTATCAGTAGTAGATTGTAGATCGACATTGAGGTGAATCAATAATGGATGGATAAAAGTTACAAAGTATGAGATGAGATTAGGCCATCATTCTTAAGATGAACAGTAATGAAGAAGCATTAAATGACTTATATTTATACATATAGGATAAGCAACGAGAGTAGCCTGGAGTTTGGTAATAGACCTCAGTAACAATGAATGGAAGTAAGAGTTATGGTATATTATGACTTACTTAGATTAGTAAAAACATTGATGCCAGAGGGACATCTTGTCATAATTCCATATACGTTCACAAAGTGAGGCCTAGAGATTGTCTAAAGGCTGGAGGAAAAGGAGAGGAGAGCCGCATAAGCGCACATACAAGGACAAAGTCGTAGAGACTGCATGATAGAAGGTAGCAATAGTTATGAGGTTGGAAGAATTCCGACCACAAGTCGTGGTGTGAGAAAGAGAACTAAAGGGGGAATGCCCTTGCCTTTGGATTTATTCGCAAAACAGTTTCCTGAATGGCAAGGACAGTGGTGAAACCATTCGTAAGAGCTATTTGGTTATGAGACCGATAGGTGCATCAACCAAACATTCGAGGACGAATGTTCCAAATGGGGGAATGATGTTACACCTCGTAGTATTGTTATTACATTTTGCATTTTCGTACGATAAAGCTTTGTCGTAATTTAATCGACGTAGACTCGTGAATGAGATTATTTTTGAGGTTATAAGTATTTATGTTATTTATAACAGGCGATAAGTAAGTGCCGTGAAGGTTAAATGGTAAACGAATCCACAAAAATGAGTTTCGTTGAAGGTTGTGAATTTTGAGATAAAATACGGTCCAATCTATAAATACCCCGTAATTATGGACTAGTACCATACAACCACATGACCATAAGGTGTATAAAGTGTGTTAATAACGATTAGTATTTTAAGTAATTTGAGATAATTCTTAACTATGTGAGTAATTGGTTAATTATTGGATTTTTAAGTAGGAGATTAACATGTAATTGAATTTTGTGGATAAAGCTTAAGGGGACACCATTCTCACGAGGCAGCAAGATGAATTTGGGACAAAAAATCAAAATGGTGACTCTTGGGCTAAAGGGCTAGGGGTCATGTTAGGGTGACTTTGGAAAATAATCCTTACAAGTGGGGCCCACAAATCCACAATTATAAGAAGTCTTCTTACCTCATTAAGGGGTGATGTTATGTTTGCTAAAGTAGTGATAGGTCTTCAAAATAATTTGTATGAAATTTCATAATACGATAGTATCGTGAGATTTGCGATTCTAAGGGAGTACAGTACAATCTTTCTCAAGAATATCCTACAAATTTTTCCTTACTTCGATCTCGCTGTTACGTGTTTCGCCGCGATTGACGTGGGTTAGAGGGATTTCCAAGAGATAGGCTCAGGTATGTTAAGGCTATCTCTTTTTTACTTTTGACATGATCCATATGATACAAACGAAACGATAAAATACAAAACTTTCATAAATGACTCTTTTCATAGAAGTACTAGAAGTGCTTACGTCCTTGATTCCCCGTGTGTTTTATTATTCTATCATCTTTTCATGGATCTCTAAAAATGCATAAGTTGATTAAGGTTATTTCATGATATTAATCAAAGGCATATTGATCTTATGACATTCCGAGAAATCTTATTAACACACTTATTATGTATCTCATGCATTTATACATGGACATTGAACCATGACCAGATGGCATTATATACGCGTACATTATAAGTATATGGGATATGGGAAATGGTTATGGCGTTATATATGCACCACCACCTGATCAGCTGGTATATGTTGATGATTTTCCCAAAGTGGCCGAGATGATATGATAGGATGCCCTCATAGGCTTGATGATATTATGTGCACATATACCTATGAATGGTATGCCATTTACACGTATATGCATGACATTATAAATATGAAATGATTCACCGAGTTATTCGGACTGACATGTTGAGTAATTTACTCCATGTTTCTCTCATGTCTTATATTTACTAATTTTCATTCCTTACATACTCGGTACATTATTTATACTAACGTTCCTTTTGCTTGGGGACGCTGCGTGTCATGCCCGTAGTTCCCGATAGACAGATTGAGAGTACTCCAAGTAGGCTATTATCTAAACGGAAAGTGTTGGTGTGCTCCATTTGCTCCGGAGTTGCTTATTTGGTCAGTATTATTTGGAGATGTATTGATGGCTATGGCAGTCCTGACCTTTATAGTATTTATCTACTCTTAGAGGTTTGTAGACATATGTCATGTACGTGAAATATTGTATTGCCTTGTCGGCCTATGTTCGGTGTACAAGTGATTAGTTTGGTCTTATAGGCCTGTCTGTTATATGTATAAGTTTGTATTACTTTTTGTGTTTTCCTATGTCGAGTATTCCCCGATGTTTTATTCTAGTTACCTCACGGTAGCCTTTCTATCTCATTTACCTATAATAGTATGATACAAAAAGATATGTTATGTTGGTACTCGTTTGAGTAAGGTACCGGGTGCCCGTCGCGGCCCATCAGTTTGGGTCGTGACATCAAATTTCTATTTTGATGAAATCATTAGATCCATATCATAATTGCAGAGTCATAGTAAAAAGAATCATCGAATTTGGACATTGTATGAGGGAGTTATGCTCATTTTAGTGTCGGAGAAGAGAACTGGTGCTGGTGCTTCACAGATGAGATGTCAGGTCCGCATCTGCGACCCCAAAGGTTCAAAAATTTATCTGCACAAGCAAAATTGTGTAATGACCCGGCCGGTCGTTCCAAGAGTTTAGCTCCGTTTCCCCCGTTTCTGCTTCATTTTATGTGGTTCAGCTTCATTTATGTGTGTTGGGTCGGTTGGTTCGGGTTCAGAGTGGTCATGGTGAGAATTGAGGCATTTACTCTCTCAAGGTAGCCTAATAGTTGAAAAAGTCAACTGAGAGTTGATTTATTGGTGAACGACCTCGGAATGTGAATTTTATGGCTCGAATTTTTTCATTAGGTGATTTTGTACTTAGGAGTGTGTTCGGAATGGAGTTTTGATGTCCGGTGTAGAATTAGGCTTGAATTAGCGAAAGTTAGTTTTTGGCGATTTTCGATCGGCAGTGGAAAATAGGCTATCGGGGTCGGAATAGGATTCCGAAAGTTGGTACAGGTGCGTAATGTCATTTGGGATATGTGTGCAAAATTTCAGGTCAATCGGAGGTCTTTTGGTTGGTTTCGGCGTCGTTGGCAAAATTTAGAAGTTTCAAAGTTCATAAGTTTGAATTTGATGTAATTTTGGTGTTTTCATGTTGTTTTTGTTGTTTTGAAGGCTCGACTAAGTTTGAATAATGCTATTGGGTGTGTTGGGATATTTGGTTGGGGCCCCGAGGGGCTCGGGATTGATTTCGGATGGTTGGCGGAGTTTTGAACTTGGAAAATTTGCAGCAAATGGCTGCTGGTGTAAGTTTCTGGTGTTGGCCGCACCTGCGGATGGGTAGCCGCAGGTGTGAAAGTCCACGCGCAGGTGCGAAGGGTTCGCAGGTGCGGAGAAGGGGTCGTAGGTGCGAGAATTTTGTCCGTTAGTGGGATTGCGCAGGTGCGCACCTGGGACCGCAGGTGCGAGTCCACAGGTGCAATTAAAGGTCTGCAGGTGCGGAATTGCTGGGCAGAACAATATAAAAGAAGCCTCTGTGAAATTTTATTCATTTCACCATTGTTGCATGCAGTTGGAGCTCAATTGAGGGCAATTTGAAGAGAGAATTCGTGGGTCTTCAGTGGAGGTAAGTTCCCGGGTTATTAAAGTCATTTCCTTACTATTTTGTTCGGATTAAGCTTGTAAATTGAAGGATTTAAGTAAGAAAAAGTTGGGAAAATGAGAGGAAAGATTTGGAAATTTCTTTTGGCAATTTTAGTAGGCAATTGTGGTCCGACTTTGATGTTCTTGGTATGTACGGACTCGTGGGAGGATAAGGGTTCTTGTGATGTAATTTTTATCGAATTCCGAGACGTGGGCCCGGGGCTCGGATTTGGCTGAATTTCGAGTTTCTTGTATAATTTGATAGTTTTCGATTGGGTTGTGTTCCTTTGGTATATATTAATGATGTTAAACTGGTTTTGGCTAGATTCGGAGCAATCAGGAGCCAATTCGAGGGGCAAGAGCATAGCGGACTAGTGTTGTGGCTCGGTAGAGGAAAGTAATGGTTATAAATCTTGTCCTGAGGTATGAAACCCCGAACTTCATATTTCTCACTGATTTTAGAATGGCGCACATGTTAGATGATGAGAATGTGGCGCGCACTGATTATTGGATTGGACTTGGTCCTGTCCGCGGCAACTATTGAGTTGCGTATTTTACTCTAAACTATATGTTAAATTGTCTTCTAAAGATTTCTGAAATATTTGGGCTATACGCCATGTTTGGGGCCTCGTGCCGACTTGTTTAGACCCCTTGGGGGATTTTTACTGCTATTTTCCTCACTGATTATTGATGATTTCACTCAGTCACATTGTGCTTACTGTTTTCGAAACTCAGCCTAATTTACACTACTTTGAGATTCAAAATGATGTTTTGGGTCGAGTACCCCATTTTACTGATTCGCCCCGAGGGGCTTTTGAGAGGTTCTGACTGAGTGAGGCCGAGGGCCTGATTTGTAAGGATATGATACACCACGAGGTGGCTTGATATTAGCGCTTGGGCTGAAGAAGCCCCTCCGGAGTTTGTACACACCCCTAGTGAGCGCATCGGGTGCCGAGTGCCGAGTGACGAGTGACTGGGAGGCATGAGTGACTGTGAGGTATGCCCGATGGGCTGATTATGAGTGATGGTGAGGTATGCTCGAGGGGCTGATTATGAGTGACTGTGAGGCATGCCCGAGGGGCTGATTATGATACATGTTTTTGCCCGAGGGGCTACTTATGATTTTACCATTTTCACTTTGAACTATGAAATATGTTTTGCCTGAGGGGCCTTTTTATGATTCATTTCATTTTCATACTAACCTTTCGGTTTGAAGTTGTTGAAAATATACATTTTTCCAAAGGGTTTTTTTGAAGTTGGTTTTAAGGCATGATGATTTCATATATCTATGTTTATACTATTAGAAAGTAAGGCTGTGCATATTGTGAATTGATGACATTGATTTTATGTGTTTTTTGCTGTTCATACCTGATTTATTTTCATTACTACTGCGTTGGTGTACTCACATTACTCCCTGCACCTTGTGTGCAAATCCAGGTGTTAGGGCAATGTGAGCTGTCTATCTGTTCCAGAGATTCTCGGAGGTTTGCGAGGTAGCTGCATGCGTCCGCAGTCCTGCTCCCTCTCCTGCTTACTATTATAGAATTTATTTTCGTTTGAGTTGTATATTTTATGTAGATTCTCATGACCAGTGACTCCGGGTTCTCGGGGGGTTGTGTTTAATATTTAGTATAACTTTAACTGTTTTATAAATGTTTAAAGGAAACCTTTATGGGTAATCAATATAGTAAAGATGTAAATGGAAGCTTATTATGATTTGAGTGTTGTTTTGGCTAGCCTAGTTCCACGATAGGCACCACCACGACTAGTTTAGATTTGGGTCGTGACAATTTGGTATCAGAGCGCTAGGTTACATAGGACTCACCGACCATGAGCAGGTTTAGTAGAGTCTTGCGGATCAGTACGGAGACGTCTGTACTTATCTTCGAGAGGCTGCGGGAAAATCTCACATTCTTAAATTCTTGTCGTGCGAATCCATTGTATGCAGCCAAGAGTTGAATTCCTTCCATGTATTCGAACGCGCACGAGAGCGCTTGGTATTAGCTGTGCATCGACGACTTGTGGCTTCCATGGATGAGACGTGATTTTGACATGTTGGTAATGGGCCAGTCTGGAGGACTTGAGGCCGGATTCATTCTGTGGCTTGAGTGATGAGATTTTCGTTGTGTGGGCGCATGTATTTGGGGACTTATATGTCCGTTTGTGTTCTTATTGATGAGAATTAGTGACTAGATGCCTATGTGGTGGATGTGAGTTGATGGTTAGATGTGTTTAGACTGTGATTTGTGACAAAAGGGTTTGCTGAAAATGCGGTAAGATTTATCGAGTGTTTGAATTCTGTCTCGATTTGGTATATGGCCTTGAGTTGTGAGTATGTTGGAAGACCTCTCATGTTGTGTAGTTATGGAGTGAAGCAGATTTTTCTGTTGGGTTATGAGTTCCTGGTGATGGCTTTTGAGGTGATCATTTTCCCCAGTAACGTTCATGTATTTTATTAACGGTGTATTCCAGTCGTATTAGCACTCCTTGATATTGTATCATTGATGGCGTCCTGGCATATTCGCGTAGCCAGGAGTAGCATACTCAATATCTGAGGATGTCATTATAAGGATTCAGGGAGGAAAGACTCTATGCCAATTCTCTGAGTGTGACTTTTGGCTCGGGTCAGTAGCATTCTTGGGACACGTGGTTTCTAGTAATGGTATCCATGTGGCCAGACATGTGTGGGTAGAGCTTCCATAAGCTCGAGATTTCTGTGACCACCGCTCCAGTGTTAGTTCTGCCATCAGCTTCAGGTTTTTACCGCGAATTGTGATGTCTCGAGGGTAGGCGTTGTTTGTGTCTAGATGCAGGAAGGTGTAGTGATTGCGTGATAGTTATGGTCTTCAGAAGTGTATGGAGAGATATTATGTTTGAGGCTAGCTGGCAGGGTTATCTCATGCGGGTTGTCCTAGGGTGTGTGGTCCTTATGTAGTTCTGTAATAAGTTCTCTTCTACCAGTAAAATGACATATGTTGTAATTGGAGTTTAGATCGCTTGTGGAAGTTGGCGTGACTATTGCAATGATGAATGTGAGATTTGCAGATGACTTGAGATGTTAGACGGATAGTGTTACTATGGGCATTGTGAATTATTGTTTGTCTCGATCGTTGGCTTTGAGCCAAGTGGGGGAATCTGTTCATGATTAGTTGATTGAGCGACTATGTGTGGTATCGATTTCAGTTCAAGATGTACTGGTAAATCAGCTGTGACCTGCAGGAGTGGGGTCTGGGAATATCACGAGTAATGGAAATTTCTTCGATATAGGTTATAATGTAATCTATTGGGTAATTGGGTTCTATTGAATGATTTAGTGGAAATTGTAAAAGGTGTAGTGTGTGTAGTGTATGAGTTTGCTTGTGGCTTCAAGTGAGTGAATTACTTTCCTAGTATGCCAGTGTGCAAACGGGTCAGGTCGATTCTGTCTAATTGGTCAGTGTGATTGAGATTTACGTTAGAGGATGTCAAGACTTGTGGTACTTCTACATCATCACAGATTCTACATATTGGTATCAGGAAGGTGAAGGTAATGGCTTTAGATTCACAGGAAGTCTTTTCAGGGTAAGTATTTCTGCATGCGGTTGGAGCTCAATTGAGGGAAATTTGAAGAGAGAATTCGTGTGTCTTTAGTGGAGGTAAGTTTCCGGGTTATTAAAGTCATTTCCATGCTATTTTGTTCGGATTAGGCTTGTAAATTAAAGGATTTAAGTAAGAAAAAGTTGGGAAAATGGGAGGAAAGATTTGGGAATTTCTTTTGGCAATTTTAGTAGGCAATTGTGGTCCGACTTTGATGTTCTTGGTATGTATGGACTCGTGGGAGGATAAGGGTTCTTGTGATGTAAATTTTATCAAATTCCGAAACGTGGGTCCGGGGATCGGGTTTGGCCGAATTTCGAGTTTCTTGTATAATTTGATAGTTTTCGATTGGGTTGTGTTCCTTTGGTATATATTAATGATGTTAAACTGGTTTTGGCTAGATCCGGAGCAATCAGGAGCCAATTCGAGGGGCAAGAGCATAGAGGAATAGTATTGTGGCTCGGTAGAGGTAAGTAATGGTTATAAATCTTGTCCTGAGGGTATGAAACCCCGGACTTCATATTTCTCACTGACTTTAGAATGGCACACATGTCAGATGATGAGTATGTGGCACGCACTGATTTTTGGATTGGACTTGGTCCTCTCCCCGGAAACTATTGAGTTGCATATTTTACTCTAAACTATATGTTAAATTGTGATCTAATGATTTCTGAAATATTTGGGCTATAAGCCATGTTTGGGGCCTCGTGCCGACTTGTTTAGACCCCTTGGGGACTTTTTACTGCTATTTTCCTCACTGATTATTGATGATTTCACTTAGTCACATTGGGCTTACTGTTTTCGAAACTCAACCTGATTTACACTACTTTGAGATTTAAAATGATGGTTGGGGTCGAGTACCCCGTTTTACTGATTCGCCCGAGGGGATTTTGAGAGGTTCTGATTGAGTGAGGCCGAGGGCCTGATTTGTGAGGATATGATACGTCACGTGGTGTCTTGATATTAGCGCTTGGGCTAAAGGAGCCCCTCCGGAGCCTGCACACACTCCAGTGAGCGCACCGAGTGTCGAGTGCCGAGTGACGAGTGATCGGGAGGCATGAGTGACTATGAGGTATGCCCGAGGGGCTGGTTATGAGTGATGGTGAAGTATGCCCGAGGGGCTGATTATGAGTGACTCTGAGGCATGCCCGAGGGGCTGATTATGATACATGTTTTTGCCCGAGGGGCTACTTATAATTTTACCACTTTCACTCTGAACTTATGAAATATGTTTTGCCCGAGGGGCCTCTTTATGATTCATTTCATTTTCATACTAACCTTTCGGTTTGAAGTTGTTGAAAATATACATTTTCCAAAGGGTTTTTCTGAAGTTGGTTTTAAGGCATGATGATTTCATATATCTATGTTTATACTGTTGGAAAGTAAGGTTGTGCATATTGTGAATTGATGACATTGATTTTATGTGTTTTTTGCTGCTCAGACCTGATTTATTTTCATTACTACTGAGTTGGTGTACTCACATTACTCCCCGCACCTTGTGTGCAGATCCAGGTGTTAGGGCAGGGTGAGCTGTCTATCTGTTCCAGATATTCTCAGAGGTTTGCGAGGTAGCTGCATGCGTCCGCAGTCCTGCTCCCTCTCCTGCTTACTATTATAGAATTTATTTTCGTTTGAGTTGTATATTTTATGTAGATCCTCATGGCCAGTGACTCCGGGTTCTGGAGGGGGGGGGGTTGTATTTAATATTCAGTATAGTTTTAACTGTATTATAAATGTTTAAAGGAAACCTTTATGGGTAATCAATATAGTTAAGATGTAAATGGAAGCTTATTATGATTCGAGTGTAGTTTTGGCTGGCCTAGTTCCACGATAGACGCCATCACGACTGCCTTATATTTGGGGTCGTGACAAAGTGATAGCTGAAAATGCGCAGGTGTGACTCTTTGCGCGCAAAAGCGGAAATGCCTGTGTATAAAAAAATCAGACTGCGTTCTTTTGGAATTTTGAGCATATCTTTAGTTCTAGAGCTCCAATTGAGGTGATTTTTGTGGCGTGCTTCTCATATTTTCATGGAGGTCAGTATCTTATCTCAATTTTTGAATTTTAACATGATTATAATAGTTTTGATTTGAGAATTGGGTTTTTTTATTAAAAACGTTTTTAAAGAGAATAATCGGGTTTTGAACATCGATTCGGAGTCGGAATTGGTTGAAATTAATATGGTTGAACTCATAATTGAATTGTAGGATTTTAGGAGTTTTGTCATGTTCCAAAGTGCAAGCTCGAGTTCGACTTTTTGGTTGACTTTGATTGAATGTGTGAAGATTCAACCTTTATCATTTAGGATATTTCCTTAGGCATTATTTGATGTATTTGAGCTGCTTTTGGCTAGTTTCGAGCCGTTCGGAGGCTGTTACGCGCGGGATGGCATTTCTAGGGTATTGTTTAGCTTGCTCGGTATTGGATTTGGTTTGTTCAAGCTAAGTAACATATCTAAACTTGGATATGAGGGTATTTAACCCTAGGAAATATGTTATAAGAGATGTATTGAGGTGTGACACATGCTATGTGATGAGTGTGTGGGAGTGCACCGGGGAAATCATGATTCTAGTTTATTATTGGACTATTACCGGACTTGTTTTGTTGTTATATCTTGTCAAATCCATGTTCTCCCTAATTGTTTGATCATATGAGCTGTGATTATATTAGAAATCATATTTAGGCTATGCGATTATTTGGTTGAGGCCTAATGAGGCTATCTCTGTTGTTTTGAGTTATCTGCTCTAACTATAATTATATACTCAGTCATAATTCTTCATTTGCATATCATATCTCAGTGTCTGTTCGTCATTCATTATTACATCACATGCTATCATTGTTTGGGCTAAGTCGTACGAGAGTGTGAGCCCTTGAGACTTGAGAGACTGATGATTGGGTTGGGGTCTGAGAGCCGGATTGTGAGTGTTATTTATGGGATCGGACTGCATGCTACATCAAACATTATTGGCTATTTATAGGATCGGGCTGCACGCCGCAGTAGGTCTTATTGGCTTATTTATGGGATTTGGTTGTATGCTGCATCAGGCTTTATTGACTTATTATGGGATTGGACTGCACGCCACAGCAAGCCATATTGGCTTTATATTAGCGCTTGGGCAGGATCCGCCCCTTCGGAGTCTGACATGCCAGCCATGAGTGCAGGTACCGTAAAATTCTAAGTGATTATGTGTGATGAGTGAGAGTTACATGCAGGACATTTGAGTGTGTTTGAGGGTGAGAGTACCCACGAACATCACCGTGAAATCATTCATTTAACATGCATACTTGGCATGTAGGCATAGAGATGCATTTTCCTCATGCTATATGGTATTGTGACATTCATGATTTGACATGTAGACATTGAGATATACTGTCACAACCCAAAATCCAACCAGTCGTGGTCGCACCTAACCCAACCTGCTAGGTAAGCCAATTAACAACTAACCAATTCCAATGAAATTTATAAGACAATTAAATACAAGAAAATATCTGGAACTGATACATTCCCCAAGGACTGGTAGAACAAATCATGAGCTTCTAAGATTAGAATTTACAAAGCTGGTATGAAATAAATACACCATCTGTGCGAAATGTACATATATAATTTTTTGTAAATCTAAGGCTACCATGAACAAGAGGAAGCTACAAGGAACACAGGTACGTCTTCAATCCCATCTCCCGTCGATAACAGCAACATTAGTAGCCAACATCTGCATGCAAGGTGAAGAAGTGTAGTATGAGTACAACCGACTACATGTACTTAATAAGTAACTAATCCAACTTTAGGTTGAAGTGATAAGCTAGAACAAAGGTCGGGTCCAACACCAATAGCCAACAACAGTTCATAACAACGTAAAACAAGTAATAAATGAAGTAACTCAGAGATTAAAAGCTCATTTTATACATATTTCCCGAAAATAGTTCCCCTTTTCAAGTAAATCAGTGAAAACCCAAGTTTTTTACTGAAATTGCCAAAAATATGAGTAAGTTTGAAAATCGTATTTTTTCCCAAAACCTTTCCACGGTAAATGCTTCATTTTCAAATGGTGGGAGGAAAATACATCTCTATGCCTATATATCAATATGTGTGAGAAGCCATGGATGACGTGATACCATACAACATAAGAAAAATGCATCCCTATGCCTGTATGTCAAGTGTGCATGTCAAATGTGATGCAACTTAGTGATAAAACCATATGCAAACTCTCAGAATATCAATTCACTCAGTCCTCCCAGTCATTCAGTCCTCATAGCCACTCAGTCCTCACAATCACTCGGTCCTCCCAATTAGTCGGCACTCGGCACTCACATAAGTAGGTACCTGTGCTCACTGGGGGTGTGTACGGACTCCGGAGAGACTCCTTCAGCCCAAGCGCTATGACAAGCCAATCGTGGAAAAATCTATAAAACATGTTGCGGTGTGCATCCCGCTCCTATCATGAATCAATAAAACATTTTGCAGCGTGCAACCCGATCCCATAAACATCCTAACCATCAGGCCTTCGGCCTCACTCAGTCATTAATCTCTCCAGTTTCTCGGGCTCTTTATGTCGTGGAAAATCAGCTTAGAATTGATGATGTGACGTATCAACAAATGGTAACAAAGACTAAGATATGATATACATATGAATGCGCATGCCTGAGTATGTACTTCAACGAAAGTAGATAGCTCAACAGCAGAAATGACCTCAATGGGTCCCAACAAGATAAGCATGTAGCCTAAACGTGGATTCTAACTTGGATCACAGCTCAATAGCTCTAGAACATAGAGATTTCATGGTTACATATAAGGTCAGGTAACTACACAGTACCACATAAATAGCAAAGTCACAATTCACACGGTGCACGCCCACACGCCCATCACCTAGCATGTGCGTCACCTCAACACCAACACATAACACGTAATTCGGGGTTTTATACCCGCATCACCAAGTTTAGAAGTGTTACTTACCTCGAACAAGCCAATTCCAATACCGAGCAAGGCAAACGATGCTTCAAAATTCCACCCCGCATGTACCGGCCTTTGATCTTCTTCAAACTTGCCAAAGCAACTAAAATACATCAAATAATTCTAAAGGAAACAAACCAAGTCGATAAAGGTTGAATCTCTAATCAAAAGCCTAAAATCGTCCCAAAAGTCCAACACGGACCCGCACCTCGGAGCTCGAAAAAACTCACAAAATCCGACAACCCATTCTATTAAGAGTCCAACCATACTAATTTCACTCAAATTCGACTCCAAATCGATGTTCAAACTCAAAAATTCACATTATGAAACTTTAGGCTAAAATACCCAATTTTCTCTTTTGGAACCCTCAATAGCAGATAGATTTATGATATAAAATCAAAAATTACTAGATAACACTTACCCAGTCAACATGGTGAAAATATCTTCAAGAATTGCCTTAATCCGATCTACATAGCTCCAAAAATGCGAAAATGGTCGAAACCCCCGAAATAGAGTACTTTATATACACTGCCCAGTGATACCTTACGCGAACGCGGTAAAAGCCTCGTGTTCGCAAAGAACAATCTCACATTTCCACACTTACACTATGTGTTCACGGCAACAAACTCATGAATGCGATTAAAAACACTTCCAGACCTCCGCGATTGCGGACTGACATCTCGAACGCGACGAAGAACCCATCAAGATTGACCAGCCCCGCCTAACACTACGTGAACACATAACCATGGACGTGGAAACGAAGGCTAAAAACTACATCCCATCGCGAACACGATCCCAGAAGCGCAAATGCGAAAAACAAAGAGCTGCACTGACAAAAAATACCCATCGCGTTCCTTCACCTGCGATCACGAAGCACAGATGAAACACCTGAAAACCAACAATCTCTTGCAACTCTTAAATGGTCCGAAGCCAACCCGAAACATGCCCGATCCTCTCAGGACCCCGTCCGAACATGCCAACAAGTCCCGAAACACAACATAGATTTACTTGAGGCCTCAAATCACATATAACAACACAAAAACAACGAATCGCACCTCAATTAGAACTTGATAAACTTTAAACTATCAACCTCCAAAACTCTTGCCGAAACATATCAAATCAATTCGGAATGAACCCAAAATTTGTACACAAGTCCCTAATGACATAAAGAAGGTAATCCAATTCTGGAAACCACAATCCGAATCCAATATCCACTAAGTCAACTCTCGGTCAAACTTGTGAACTTTCAAAACCTACAAATTTCCAATTTTCGCCAATTTGTATTGAAACCTTCTAGAAACACCCAAATGCAAATCCGGGCGTATTCCCAAGTCCAAAATCACCATCTGGACCTATCGGAACCATCAAAACTTTGTTCCGGGATCAAATTCACAAAAAATCACACTTGGTCAACACTTCCAACTTAAGGCTTCAACACTGAAATTCATTCTTCCAAATCGATTCTGGATAACCTGAAAACCAGAACTGATGATTCACATAAGTCATAATACATTATACGGTTCTACTCATGACCGTAAACTATCGAGCAAAGTGCAAATGCTTTAAATGATAAGTCGGGTTGTTACATCCTCCCCCACTTAAACATACGTTCGTCCTCGAACGTGCCAAGAGTTGTTCTTCAGCCGTTAGATCGCCATGTAACCTTACCATGCACACAACCGAGGGTGATCCTATGTCACCCTATTATATATAGGCCCGAAAACACAACATAATGAAGGTCATTACTCCAACCTTAGCCCATAAACCCCAGAATCCAATTTTCAACATTCAGAATTTCCTACAAGACCTGAACCTCGCAATCTACACACTGTATAAATATGAACAAGATGTATCATGCCATAACCATAGACCAAGATGTAATCACAGGATATACCACATAACTCAAATACGCATATCAATATTTTTCGACCATAATACCGCTCGAAATAAACTCGGTACGTGTAATACACATCATATCGAACAAAACCTCATTCTAAAACCTTCTACACTGACAATGATGAAAGAAACACATAGAAACTCATAACCACGTATTAGATCAACAAGTCATGGAGCTCTCCCTCCTTCGACAAGAACTATAGCCAATTTCTAAGTCGACTTCTGATATTATCCTCCATACATGTTGTAATAGTATCCATTTTAGGTCCAACGGCCTCATCTCATCCAATAAAACCACTAGTGATATGCCATATCAATGAAATCTAAAGCCACAACCCGTGCAATCCGTGTACTAATACGCAACAATGCAAATATACTTGACCACAGGAAATGACTCAACAAGAGAACCGTCCCCCAAGCACAACAAGTACCACCACAACACAATTCTTAAAACCCATCACACACCGTAGAACCATAGAACATGAATCTAACACAAATGATCATATCTCAACATAACTCTGTCGCAATATGCGACCTCATCCAAACACTGGTCCATAAGAAATACCTCAAGCCACCATGGCCGAAATCAAAACAACGCGCGTCTCGACATCAAGTACCCAATGTGCATGACCATAACCACGGATAAGAAAATGACAAAATGCCACACAAACCCGAAAGAACATAACCAATGCACAATCAATCATGCATCACCCAAATACCCATCTTGCTCAAATTCTGCTATAAGTCCCCAATAGAACTGCACCATGTGTGTATATAGCCAACAAATCACAACCCCTCATAGCATAGAATGATAACGCATAGAACATATCAAAACACGAACAAGATCACTCTAACCGAATGACACACCTTTCTGCAATAACAGCGTTGAGTCAACAAATTCGACCCGGTGTAGAATACACATCTTCATTAAGCCTACCAATGAGCTCCCAAATCAACCCTGGTTATCCAAAAATAGATAAATTAACCCTCCGAAAGTGCGTAATGAGTGAATCATAACATATAGTATCATCAGGCTAGCCTTGGGCACATTTTACGGTCCACCACCATGAAACAATCTGTTTCTAAGAATTTCGGGTCTCCAAATCCACCTAACACATGAATCACCATGTTTGATCCAAACTCTACCACCTGAATGTCCAACACATCTATCATAAAAGACCATCCCGCGAGGAATACTTCTATTATATTTCCGTGCCACATAGCAAAATCGGCAATAGATCAACCCAACAAGTACCGCAATACCAATGAAGCATCCATAAGCCAAAACACAATGCGTCTTCTGAAATGTACACTCTTCTCAGGCAATACCAAATAGCAATATCATTCACCTGGTAATCTAAAGTCGTCCATGATGCATAATAATTCATGACCTTCCTTTCAAAATTAAACCGTGACCTCGCATACACAGGTCTTAATCTCACCCAATGCACCGCATCAATCATGTCATCATATGAAAAGTACGAGAATCTCATAATCAACTTTGAGTCACAAGCAAGCTACATACTCAAATGTTTGGGAACCTTCCATTTGATCTCATCCAGGAGAAAATCACAATACGCAACATGTTCCTGACGCCATTAGGAAATATCCACCTCGAACCGTGCTAGAAATCATCGAGAAATTCTTGGAATCCATTTTCACCTAATCAAACCATCATAACTGAATATCCCTAAATTCACCAAGCCACGTGGGTTGCCAGAACCCAAGATCATTGTGACAAGACACCTGTAGAAACTCACTACATCATAAGTAACCAAAGAACTGATCATATCTATTATGATGCTTATCCAATCTACTACTAAATTGTCCTATTTCTCCGAGTTCCTTCCAGATTTCCTTTAATTGATACTTCTTCCTGCTAGAACACTACGATCCTTAACCAAAACTCAACCCATGAACTCTAGCATAGAACCACAACGCCCTAAGGACTATAAGCTGCTGAGTTCTCTCTTAAGCACCCCAAAAGTACCACAACCAAGATACCCACTCTTAAGAGACCTTCTACAAATCTAAAGTCGTTTCCTTCACCTTCCTGGTACCTATATGCAGAATCCATAAGGATATAGAAATACCGCGAGTCTCGCCACCATGAAATGTAAATCTCAGTTTCTAGCCATATAAAATCCTAAAAATTCCCAATTGCTACAGATAAATCTTGAATCCATTAGAATATTCTTGAGAGTCTTTCACTATGCTCAAATGTCAATTAAACCGACCAAAAAGACCGAACGACATATGCTCTATTAGCACACAAACACCCTAGGAAGTAACCCCTAATCCATGCACACTACATCCGTCACGAATAACAAACTCGAATCATCCTGTGATTTCCATATACCCATAAAATGTAATACAACCCGTCTCCAGAAATTCCTTTACTCGAGTCATCCTCAACCTAAACCTCGGCAAGTCATAACTTATTCACCAGCATACCTCAAACCGAAACCAATACAACGCATAACCATGCAATCAACTCGTCGAAAGCAGACTCCCCCACTTGGCAAAAAGCCATGGAATAAACCATATGATAACTTACAATAACCATACCCCATTACTGCCATAATACACAGTGAGATTCAACTAAATCCTTCATAAGCTCATGTAACACAAACCATCTAATACCTCAAATCATCTGCAAATATCGTATTCATGCTCGCAACGGTTAGGTCAACTATTACAACCGATTAAAACTCAAATCGCACAACTATAACCTAATGGTAGAAAAGAAGGCCTCCATACAACATCATAAGAATCACACTTCCGCAGATTAACTCGCATGTTATTAACCACTTGGTTAGCCTCAAACTGAGATTTTTTATACCCTTTCATAGCCGCAACTACTACGCAATCACTTAATCTCCCTGAATCTAAACCTATCAACAAGACATGAAAATCTGCTTCGTTCCGCAATTGCACAATCATGAAAATTCTTCTAATACACTCATAACTCGAGACTATATGTCACATCAAGAAAGAGATCAAGCACCCAATAGTCCTTTCTACATCTCAATCAAACTCATCTCGTCACATTCAAACCATCTGAACGCATCTCGCATTCACATCATGCTCATCATGTAGCCACCCAGCCACCCATCGAGACATGAATTCCACTCATAGGGACACTGCCAGATATATAAGTCCAAAAACACGTGCTCACATAACCGAAATCCCTATGCTCAAGCTACAGTCAAAACCCGGACTCAAGTCCTCCAAACAGTCCCATCATCACCAAACAAAAATCACGTCTCACACCTCATCCATGGAATCACAAGCCGCCATGCACACCCGATACCGAGCGCTCACATGCGCATACACATGCGTGGAAGGAATTTAAAGAGTTATGCTTCAAACTGAATCAATGTCGCACGATAAGGAAAGAAAGATGGGAAATTTTTCCTAATTGCCATGTAGCCTCTTGAAGATATGTATAGACGTTATCATACTGATCCACAAGACTCTACTAGACACTTGCTCATGACTTGTAAAACCTATGACCTAGAGCTCTTATACCAACTTGTCATGGCCTAAAATACAACTAGTCGTGGTAGCACCTAGCCCAACCCGCTAGGTAAGCCAATTAACAACTAACCAATTCCAATGAAATTTATAAGACAACTAAATACAAGAAAATATCTGAAACTAATATGTTCCCCAAGGAATGGTAGTACTAATAATCATCTTCTAAGATTTACAAAGCTGGTATGAAATAAATACATCATGTGTTCGAAATGTACATAAATAGATTTTTATAAATCTAAGGTTACCATGAACACGAGGCAGCTACAACCGGAACGCAGGTACGCCTTGAATCCCAGCTCCCGTCGATCACAGCAACATCAGCAACCAACATCTGCATGCAAGGTGCAGAAGTGTAGTATGAGTACAATGACCCCATGTACTCAATAAGTAACAAACCTAACCTTAGGTCGAAACTAGTGACGAGCTGGAACAAAGGTCGAGTCCAACACCAATAGCCAAAAACAGTTCATAACAATGTAAAGCAAGTAATAAATGAAGTAACTCAGAGATAAAAAACTCAGCTTATTCATAGTTCCCGAAAATAGTTCTTCTTTTCAAGTATATCAGTGAAAACCTAAGTCTTTTACCGAAATTGCCAAAAATATGAGTAAGTTTGAAAGCAAGCTGTAATTTTTTCCAAAAGCTTTCCACAGTAAATGCTTCATTTTCAAATGGTAGGAGGAAAATACATCTCTATGCCTATATGTCAATATGTGTGAGAATTCATGAATGACGTGATACCGTACAACATAAGGAAAATGCATCCTTATGCCTGTATGTCAAGCGTGCATGTAAAATGCGATGCAACTCAGTGATAAAATTATATGCATACTCTCAGAGTATCAATTCACTCAGTCCTCCCAGTCACTCATTTCTCCCAGTCACCCAGTCCTCCCAGTCACTCAGTCCTCACAGCCAGTCAGTCCTCACAATCACTTAGTCCTCCCAAACACTCGGCACTTGGAACTTACACTCAGTAGGTACCTATGCTCACTAGGGGTGTGTAAAGACTCCAAAGGAGCTCCTTCAGTCCAAGTGATATAACAAGCAGATCATGGCATAAATAAGTAAAACATGTTGCGGCGTGCAACCCACTTCCATCATGAATCAACAAAACATGCTGCGACATGCAACCCGATTCCATAAGCATCCTCACCATCAGGCCTTCGGCTTCACTAAGTCATCATCTGTCCAGTCTCTCGGGCTCTCAATGTCATGAAAAACAGCCCAGAAGTAATGATGTGATGCATCAATAAATGCTCACAAATACTGAGATATGATATGCTTATGAATGCGCATGACTGAGTATGTAATACAACGAAAGCAGATAGCTCAATAGTAGAAATGACCTCAGTGGGTCCCAACAGGATAAGCATATAGCCTAGACATGGATTCCAACATGGATCATAGCTCAATAGCTCTGGAACATAGAGATTTCATGGTTATAGATAAGGTGAGGTAACTACATAGTACGACAGAAATAGCGGAGTCAAAATTCACAAGGTACACTCCCACATGCCCGTCACCTAGCATGTGCATCACCTCAACACCAAACACATAACACGTAATTCACGGTTTCAAACCCTCAGCACCAAGTTTAGATGTGTAACTTATCTCGAACAAGCCAATTCCAATATCGAGCAAGCCAAACGATGATTCAAAATGCCATCCCGCGCGTACCGGCCCTCCGAACGGCTCAAAACTAGCCAAAGAAACTCAAATACATCAAATAATGCCAAAGAAAACAATCTCAATAGATAAAGGTCAAATCTTTAATCAAAAGCCCAAAATCGGCCAAAAAGTCCAACCCGCACCTCGGACCTGACAAAACTCACAAATCTGATAACTCATTCAATTACGTGTCTAACCATACTAATTTCACTCAAATCCAACTCCAAATTTTTGTTCAAAACTCAAAAATTCGTATTATGAAACTTCAGGGTAAAATTACCAATTTTCACTATTGGAACCCTCAATCAAATGCTGAAAATGATAAAAGATTCATGATATAAAATAAAAAATGAATAGAGAACATTTACCCCAGCCCACATGGTGAAACTTGCTTCAAGAATAGCCTCAATCCGAGCTCCATATCTCCAATAATGCAAAAATGGCTGAAACCCGCGAAATAGAGTACTTTATATGCACTGCCTAGTGATACCCTATGAGAACAGGGTAGACACCTCGTGTTCGCAAAGCACAAACTCACCTTTCCATACTTACACTACGCGTTCGCGGAACAACCTCGTGAACGCGGTGAAGAACACTGTCAGACCTCCACGATCACGGACTGACCATCGCAAATGCAATGAACAACCAATCAAGACGGATCAGCCCCGCTTAACACTACGTGAACGCATTGCCATAGACACGGACACGAAAGATAAAAACTTCATCCCATCATGAACGCGATTCCAGAAGTGCGAACGCTAAGAACAAACAGCTGCACTGACCAAAAATCCCATCGCGATCGGTTTCCTTCACCTACGATCTCGAAGCACAGGTGAACCATTAGAAAACCAGCAATCTCATGCAACTCTTAAATAGTCCAAAGCCAATCCGAAACACGCCCGCGCTCCACGGGACCTCGTCCGAACATGACAATAAGTCCCGAAACACAAAACGGACTTACTCGAGCCCTCAAATCACACATAAAACCCCCAAAATGACGAATCGCACCTCGAAATCAACTCAGAATGAACCCAAATTTTTCACACATATCCCAAATGACATAAAAAAGCTATTACACTTCCCGACACCACAATCCAAATCCGATATCCACAAAGGCAACTCTCAGTCAAACTTGAAAACTTTCCAGACCTTCAAATTTTTGTTTTCTCCAATTTGTGTCGAAACCTTCAAGAAACAACCAAATGCAAATTCAGGGATACCCCTAAGTCAAAAATCACCATAAGGATCTATCGGAACCATAAAAACTCCATTACGGGGTCAAATTCACACAAAGTCAAACTTAATCAACTTCTTCCAACTTAAGGCTTCAACAATGAAATTCATTTTTCCAAATCTATTCCGAATAACCTGAAAACCAAAATTGACGATTTACATAAGTCATAATACATCATACGGAGCTACTCATGCCTGTAAATTACCGATCAAAGTGCAAATACTCTAAGCGACCAGCCAGGTCATTATATGTATATTCCTTATGCTAGATAGTATATGAACACTGACGACTTGACTTGCATATTGACAAGTAATCACCTAGATGTAATTTTGTCATGTTATCTTATAATGAAATATCTTATATGTTTTTTAAAAGTTTTGATAAAAATACTATTTTTTTGATATACTCATATTTTGGTAATTCTGCTGAAAGATTTGGATTTTTCTGTTATACCTGAAAAGTATGTCTCTTCTTCACTAACTGTGAATGAGCTGAGCATGAGATCTTTTGAGTTATTACATGTACTGCTTTCATTATAGTGTTACAAGTTATTTTCGGCTATTGGTGTTGGTTTCTGACCATTTTTCCAAGCTCATCATTTCTTTCAACCTAAGGTTAGATTTGTTACTTATTGAGTACATGTGGTCGTTTGTACTCATACTACACTTCTGCACCTTGGGTGCAGATTTTGGAGCTGATGTTGCTGTGTATTGTGGGAGCTGGCACTGAAGATGTACTTGCGTCCCGATGTTGGCTGCATCTTGTTATTGGTAGCTTTAGGTTTTTAAATCTGTTTATGGATATTTCGAACATATGATGTATCTATTTCATACCATCTTAGTAAAATTATAAGTCTTAGAAGATCATGACTTGTACTACTAATTCTTGGGGTTTTTGTATAAAAGATCAGTTATTTAATCATGTATTATCTCAATAAATCTCATTCGAATTGGATTGTTGTTAATTGGCTTACCTAGCAGATTAGGTTAGGTTCCATCAGGCTAGTTGAATTTTGCGTCGTAACAAGTTGATATCATAATTATCCAATTAATTAATAAAGCAAGAAATTTTTCCATATTGAAGTCCATCATTTCCTATATATATATATATATATGACTAAGGTGGACGAACTCTGCATTGATATGTTTTACAAAAAGCTATCTGAATTGTACCTTAAAAATTGGGTCTCTTTCATCCGATGAACTTGGGCCTCTTTCATGCCCTTCTTATGTGAACACGTGTATTGCATCTCAAACACGTGTACTTTGATACATTACGTTCACTCTTGCTATTCAGAAGAAAATGACTCTTGCTCGCTCGTTCTCTTTTCATAAAGTCAATCTCTATCAGAAGATCTTGCTCAATCTCTTTCTTTTCATAAGATAATTTTCCTAAGCTTGCATACTTCTTCATCCTAAGATCCCATTGTTTCCATGACTATTATTTTTTGGTTCTGCTTCCTTCTCTCTCGCTTGGTATCTCGCTCTACGTTTTAAAAAGATGCTTTTTTGGGGTTTACAGTCACCACCCGAAATCCCACCGTCGGGACCGTGATGGCGTCTAACGTTGAACCCACCAGACAAGACAATGTTACTGGTTATTCTAGTTTATTCCGTTGTTATTTAGCATTTAAAAAGTGATACACAAGAACAAATAGGAATAAGAAATGCGGAAAAGGTGAGGTCTAACAACTTAATTAAACAGTATTACAAAAATCCTTAATAACAACTCCCACAATTGGGTATCACAACTTCACGGACTGTCTATAATTTTCTACAAATAAAGGTCTGAATAAACAAGTTCTACTGTCTCGAAAATACGAAAAGACAGAAAAAGAAGTAAGATAGGAGGTGACGCCAAGGCCTACAAACGCCTGCAGGACTGCCTCAGTGTCGCCTGGTGGACTGAAGGAAGCCTCCTTGATCAATGTCCACTAGGTCCGGTACCGGATCTGCACAACATAAAGAATGCAGGTGTAGCATCAGTATAACCGATCCCATGTACTGAGTAAGTGCCGAGCCTAACCTCGGCGAAGTAGTGACGAGGCTAGGACACGACAAATAATATCACCTGTGCAGTTTAAATAAAATATAACAGGAAATAACCACAAGAATCAAACATTAGGTACAATAATGGGGAAACATGCTGGGGAAAAGGGATAGCAATTACTGAAATGATGGAATGAAGAAACAATCCAAATATCCAAAAATAATAACGGGAATTAATAACACAAAATAAACAAGTGAAAAGAAACGACACGGCATGTCCCCTCATGCATATTTTTAGCATAACACGACACAGAATGTCCCCTCGTGTATAACAATATAAAATATGGCATGGAATGTCCCCTCGTGCATAAACAACATAAACATGGCACAGAATATCCCCTTGTGCATAAAACATCACAATCACGGCACAGAATGTTCCCTCGTGCATATATATATCATCAACACGGCACAAAATGTCCCTCGTGCATAATAATCATATCCACGGCACATAATGTCCCCTCGTGCATAAACAACATAAACATGGCACGAAATTTCTCCTCGTGCATAACAACATAAAATATGATGGAATGTCCCCTCATGCATAACAACATAAAAACAATAGTTGGCATGAAAATCAACAATAAGAGACCTTAAATGCACGGAATAATCAACAAGAATAATATTGTCCCCGCAAAGGACACAGCTATAACAGTTCCTACACAAGTGTATAATCCAACATAAAGTTCCTCAACCGATCAACTACTCAACAATACCCATAACTAGGACTTTCCACCAAATGAATAGCTATCAAATTGATATTAAACCCATAAACATAGTAAAAGCCAATAAATATCAAATAACCGTAAATATCCGACTCACCGTCATGCTTGACAACAACATATAGGTACTCGTCACCTCACCTATACATTGAACATGGAATAAACACGTAGCAATTAGGACTCAATACCTAATCTCTCAAGCTAAGGTTAGGCCAAACTCTTACCTCGGCTCCAAGAATCCAAATAAAGCCTCTAGCTTCGCTTTTCCTTTCAAACTCGACTCCAAATCAATAGTTCTAGACATAATTGACTCAATAACATCAATAAATGCTAAACAAAACAATTTAAATGCTTAATTATTGATTTCCTAACATTCTCTCAAAAATTCAAAAATCGACCCAGGCTCTGCTTGGTCCAAACACGAGGTTCGGTATAAAACCCGATCACCTATTCTCCCACGAGGCCGAATATATAATTTGTTTTGAAATTCGGCCCCAAAACGAGGTCAAATTCCCAAATAATCAAAAAAGCCCTAACTCTACCCAAAACCCCAATTTTCTACTCTCAATCACATGTTTTTAGGCCTAGAATCTAGTGAGTGTTGATAAAAATGGAAGAAAATGAGGTTAGGATTACATACCTATGAATCTATGGTGAAGAGGTTCTTCATAAATTTCCCAAGGAGGTGTGGGGAAGAAGAAGTTATGAAAAAATGGTGTAATTCCCGTAAGTGATATGTTTTTGGGCAAAATAAATGACTAGGCGAAAATAGCTTACGCGATCGCGACAGCGCGACAGGCCTACTGTGATCGCATAGAGTACTGGACCTGGACCATCGCGACAGCGACCAAGCGACCGCGTTCGCGTAAAGTACTAGCTACCCAGCCCCCAACCCTACTTTTGCACTATGCGTTCGCGTGAGGCCTCTCGCATCGCGTAGGGATTTTTCCCCAAGGTCCGCCTGCGTTCGCGTAGGGTAATTCCACCCCCTCCCAGACTTTCTCATCGCGATCGCATGCAGTGCACCGCGATCGCGAAGGTCAAAAGACCTGGACACCAGATACAACAGAAAAAAAACCAGATTTTTCTAAGTTAAACCACCTTGACGCCTACCCGAAACTCACACGAGTCCTTGGGGCTCCAAACCAATGATGCACACAACCTCAAGAACATCCCACACACTTATTCAAGTAATCAAAACACCAAAATAACATCATAAACATCGAATTAAACCTCAAAATCAATAAAATTCCTTTAAACTTCCAAAACTTCTAGATTTTCCACTTTCGACCCGACTCACGTCAAATGAAGTCCTTTCTTACCAAATTTCACAGATAACACATATAAAACATATTGGACCTGTTCTGGGCTCTGGAACCATAATACGGGCCCGATATCATAGGTTTCACATCAAATATCATTTTCAAAGACCTTTATATTTTTCAGAAAATAATTTTCTTCAAAATTCATTTCTTGGACTTGGGACCTCAGAATTCGATTCCGGGCATATGCCCAAGTCCCATAATTTCCTACGGACCCTCCGAGACCGTCAAATCACGAGTCCGGGTCCGTTTACCAGAAATGTTGACCAGAGTCAACTTTATTCAAATATTTATTATAAAATTATCATTTTATCAATTTTCCACATAACGACTTCCCAGCTACGTGCTCGGGATGCGCACGCACATCGAGGTGAGATGAAAGAGGCTTCATGGCCTTGGAACACATATTTAGCTAAAAACGAGATGACCTTTTGGGTCATCACAATCTCCACATCTAAATCAAATGTTCGTCCTCGAGCGGACATAGAAAGGTACCTGAATCGGGGAAAAAATAGGGATATCGGCTCCACATATCGGAATCGGACTCCCAGGTAGCTTCCTCGATAGGCTGACCTCTCCACTGAACGCGAACCGAAGGATAACTCTTTGATCTCAACTGACGAACCTGACGAGCTAATATGGCTACCGGCTCATCCTCATAAGACAAATCCTTGTCCAACTGGACACTGCTGAAGTCAAGTACATGAGATGGATCGGCGATATACCTCCGAAGCATAGATACGTGAAACACAGGATGCACGGCTGATAAACTAGGTGGAAAGGCAAGTCTGTAGGCCACTTCTCCTACCTTATCCAGAATCTCAAATGGACCAATGTACCTAGGGCTCAACTTGCCCTTCTTCTTGAACCTCATCACGCCCTTGATAGGAGACACTCGAAGAAATACCCGGTCTCCAATAAAATAAATGCCAAATCAAGAAATCTGCGATCCGCATAACTCTTCTGCGTGGACTGGGCCGTACGAAGTCTATCCTGAATAATCTTCACTTTATCCCAGGCATCCTGGACTAACTCTAAATCCAACAATCTAGCCTCTCCCGGCTCGAACCACCCGAATGGAGACCGACACCGCCTACCATACAACGCCTCATACGGAGCCATCAGAATGCTTGACTGATAGCCGTTGTTGTAGGCAAACTCAGCTAAAGGCAAGAACTGGTCCCATTAACCTCCAAAATCAATGACACATGCTCACAACATATTCTCCAAAATCTGAATAGTACGCTCGGACTGTCCGTCCGTTTGAGGATGAAATGTTGTGCTCAAATCAACTCGTGTGCCCAACTCACGCTGAAATACTCTCCAGAAATGGGAGGTAAACTGAGTACCTCGGTCAGATATAATGGACACGGGCACACTATGCAATCGAACTATCTCTCTCATGTAGATCTTTGCCAACTTCTCCGCCGAATATGAAACTGATACAGGAATGAAGTGTGCTGACTTGGTCAGCCTATCCACAATGACCCACACCGCATCAAACGTCCTCTGAGTGTGTGGGAGTCCAACTACGAAGTCCATGGTGATACACTCCCACTTCTACTCGGGAAGCTCAATCTGCTGCATCAAACCACCGGGTCTCTAGTGCTCGTACTTAACCCGCTGACAGTTCAAGCACCGAGCTACATATGCTACAATATCCTTCTTCATCCTCCGCCACCAATAATGCTGCCACAAGTCCTGGTACATCTTTGTAGCGCCCGGATGAATGGAATACCGGGAACTATGGGCCTCCTGCAATATCAACTCCCGAATGCCATCAATATCATGTACACAAATACGACCCGCATCCTCAAAACTCCCTCTTCATCAACCGTGACCTACTTGGCACCTCTGTGCCGGACCGTATCTCTAAGAACACATAAATGTCGATCATCATACTTCCTGGCCCGGATACAATCATACAATGAAGAACGGGCCATAATATGGGCCAAGACACTGCCAGTCTCAGAAACCTCCAATCTCATGAACCGGTTGGCTAAAGCCCGAACATCCAAAGCAAGCGGTCGCTCTCTGACTGGTATATAAAGACGACTACCCATGCTGGCTGACTTCCGGCTCAAAGCACCGGCCACCACATTGGCCTTCCCCGGATGGTATAAAATGGTAATGTCATAGTCCTTCAATAGCTCTAACCATCTCCTCTGCCTTATATTCAACTCTTTCTGCTTGAACAGATACTGCAAACTCTTATGATCTGTGAACACCTCACAGGACACACCATACAGATAATGCCTCCAGATCTTCAACGCATGAACAATAGTTGCTAACTCCAAATCGTGAACTAGATAGTTCTTCTCATGAACCTTCAACTAACGAGAAGCATAGGCTATAACCTTGCCATCCTGCATCAACACTGCACCAAGTCCCACCCGTGAAGTATCACAATACACGGTATTTGGCCTTAAACCTGCGGGCAAAACTAACACCGGTGTCGTGGTCAAGGCTGTCTTGAGCTTCTGAAAGCTCGCCTCACACTCATCTGACCACCTGAACGGGGCACCCTACTGAGTCAACTTGGTCATCGGGGCTGCAATAGATGAAAAACCCTACACAAACCGGTGATAATAACTTGCTAAGCCCAAGAAACTCCGAATCTCTGTAGCTGAAGTGGGCCTAGGCCAATCTCTGACTGCTGAAATCTTCTTGGGGTCCACCTGAATACCCTCTAATGATACCACATGGCCTAGAAATGCAACCGAACTCAACCAGAACTCATACTTGGAAAACATGGCATACAACTGACTATCCTTCAGAGTCTGGAGGACGACTCGAAGGTGCTGCTCATGCTCCTCTTGGCTACGAGAGTAAATCAAAATATCATCAATGAAGACTATAACAAATGAAACTGAATAGGGCCTGAACACTCGGTTCATCAACTCCATAAAAGCAGCGGGGGGCATTCGTCAACCCAAATGACATCACCAAGAACTCATAATGCCCATACCGAGTGCACAACGCTGTCTTAGGGACATCAGGCGCCCTAATCCTTAGCTGATGGTACCCAGATCTCAAGTCTATCTTGGAAAACCTATAGCACCTTGAAGCTGGTCAAATAAATGATCAATCCTCGACAAAGGATACTTATTCTTAATAGTAACATTGTTCAACTGCCGGTAGTCAATACACATCCTCATCAACCATATTTCTTCCTAACAAATAACACTGAGGAACCCCAAGGAGAAACACTAGGCCTGATGAAGCCTTTATCCAACAAATCCTGTAACTGATCCTTCAACTCCTTCAACTCTGGCGGGGCCATACGATACGGCAGTGTAGAAATGGGCTGATTTCCTGGAGCCACCTCAATACAAAAGTCAATATCCCTGTCGGGTCGCATACCCGACAGGTCATTAGGGAATACCTCTGGAAACTCACTAACCACAGGCACAGACTCCATAGAAGGAACCTCAGCACTAGAATCACAAACATAGGCCAACCATGCGAAACAACCCTTCTCGACCATGCGTCGAGCCTTCATATATGAAATAACTCTACTGGAAGAATGACTAGGAGTCCCTCTCCACTCCAAACGAGGTACTTCTGGCAAGGCCAAGGTCACTGTCTTGGCATGACAGTCTAGAATAGCATGATAGGGAGATAGCCAATCCATCCCCAAAATAATATCAAAGTCGACCATATCAAGAAGTAAGAGATCTACCTGAGTCTCTAGACCACCAATAACCACTACGCATGAACGGTAGACTCGATCTACCACAATATAATCAACCCATCAGTGTAGACACATATATAGAAGTAATTAGGGAATCACGGGGCATAATTAGATAAGGGGAAAATATGAAGACACATGGGAGAATGTAGAACCCGGATCAAATAAAACCAAAGCATCTCTGCTTCAAACTGAAACCGTACCTGTAATGAGTGCATCAGAGGCCTCAGCCTCAGGCCTGGCAGGAATAACATAGCATCGGGGCAGAGCCCTTCCAACCTGAACATCTCTGGGTCTACCTACTGCAGGCTGACCTCTAACTCTAAGAGCCTGACCTCCACCTCTAACGGACTGTCCTCCACCTCTAAGACCTCGACCTCCACCCCTAGCTGGCTGAGGAGGCGGGGGTGCACTTGGTGCGGGAATCATAGCACGGGAACCCTGATACTGAGAACCACCGAGACCTCGGGGCAGAACCTGGAAATGTGCCCCACACCACCACAAGTGAAGAAAGACCGCGGCTGCTGAGAATGTTGTCCCTGAAACTGTCCCTGATGACCAGAATAACCACCCTGGAAGCTCTGAATCGGCAGTGCACTGATAGGAGCTGATGCTGCACTAATAGGAGCTGGTGGTGCACTGCTGGATACCTGGAGTACTGACTGGAATGGTCTAGGAGGATGACCTCTGCCAAAAGAATCCCTGCCTCTAGGTGAGGCACCACTGAATCGGCCGAAATGATGAGGTCTCTTGTCAGACCCCTGACCACTGCCCGGTGATAAGACCATCTCGATACGCCTGGCCACATCGGCCGCCTCCTGAAATGAGATATCAGTACCTGTCTCCCTGGCCATCTGAAGCCTAATGGGCTGAGCTAGACCCTCAATAAACCTCCTCACCCTCTCATGATCAGTGGGGAGTATCATGATAGCATCTCGGGCCAGAGTAATGAACCTGGTCTCATACTGTGTAACATTCATAGATCCCTGCTGGAGGCGCTCAAGCTGCCTCCAAAGATCCTCCCTCTGAGTAACTGGAAGAAACTTCCCCAAGAATAACTCCGGAGAACTGAGCCCAAGTCAAAGGCGAAGACCCAGCTGGTCTGGTCAAGAAGTAGTCCCTCCACCAAGTCTTGGCGGTACCAAAAAGACGGAATGTAGCAAAATCAACTCCATTGGACTCCATGATGCCCATGTTCCGAAGAACCTCATAGCAACTGTCCAAGAAATCCTGGGGATCCTTTGATGGTGCACCAGTAAAAGTAGTAAGATATATCTTGGTGAATTGATCCAATCTCCACAAAGCGTCAGCAGACATAGCTGCTCCCTCAACTGCCTGTGACATAATACCCAGCTGAGTTGCTCCAGCTGTCTAAGGTGCTGGAGTCTGGAACTGAGAAGCTAATTGCTCTGGTGTGCGGGTAGCAGGAGTCTGGGTCCCTCCCCCAGCCTGAGAGACGGCTGGTGCATCATGAAGAAGATCGGCCTAAGCCACGCTCTCCATAAGGCCCATAAGCGGACCAGAGCGTTCTGAAGGACCGGGGTGACAATGAACCCCTCTGGGACCTGAGATGGTCCGACTGGAACTGTCCGAGTAAGGATCTCCTCAACAATCTCTACCTGAGGATCCTCTACTAGGGCTGCTGCTCTAGGATGAGCCCTAGCTCTACTTTGGCCTCTAGCACAACCTCAGCCTCTAGTAGGAGCTGCAATGGGAGGATCGGGCTGTTGATCGGTAGATGAGGAGACACGCGTTCTCGCCATCTACGAGAGAATGGAACAGAAACTCAGTTAGCATTTAGAACTCAAATCGCACGACAGGGAAGAAAAGATGTGAAGTTATTTCCTAACTTTGCAGCCTCTGGGGATAAGTACAGACGTCTCCGTATCGATACCTCAGACTCTACCAAGTTTGGCCGTGAATTGTGAGACCTAAGCAACCTAGTGCTCTGATACCAACTTGTCACGACCCGAAATCCCACCGTCGGGGCCATGATGGCGTCTAGCGTTAAACCCGTCAGCCAAGCCAACGTTACTGGTTATTCTAGTTTATTCCTTTGTTATTTAGCATTTAAAAAGTGATACACAAGAACAAATAGGAATAAGAAATGCGGAAAAGGTGAAGTCTAACAGCTTAATTAAACAGTATTACAAAAATCCTTAATAACAACTCCCAGAATTGGGTATCACAACTTCACAGACTGTCTATGATTTTCTACAAATAAAGGTCTGAATAAACAAGTTCTACTGTCTCGAAAATTCGAAAAGACAGAAAAAGAAGTAAGATAGGAGGTGACGCCAAGGCCTACGAATGCCTGCAGGACTACCTCAGTGTCTCCTGGTGGACTGAAGGAAGCCTCCTCGATCAGTGTCCACTGGGTCTGGTACTGGGATCTGCATAACATAAAGAAGTGCAGGTGTAGCATCAGTACAACCGACCCCATGTACTGAGTAAATGCCGAGCCTAACCTCGGCGAAGTAGTGACGAGGCTACTTGTCACGACCCGAAATCCCACCGCCGGGACCGTGATGGCGTCTAACGTTGGACCCCCTAGACAAGCCAACGTTATGGTTAACATGCTTATTTCCTTATTATTAGGCATTTAACTAAAAAGCGATAAGCGAGAACAAGTTTAAATAACAGTACGGAAGCTATGAAATATAACATCTCAAGTATCTGATACTACAAAATCCTTAGTAACACCCCAGAACTGGTACCACAAATCCACGGACTGTCTAAGAATACTAAAAGCAAAGTCTGAATAAACAATATAACTGTCTCAGAAATGCAAGAGAGGACAGAAAGAGAAGGAATGAGATAGGAGGTGACGCCAAGGCCTGCGAACGCCTGCAGGACTACCTCAGTGTTTCCTGGTGGACTGAAGGAAGCCTCCTCGACAATTGTCAACTGGATCCGGTACCGGGATCTGCACAACATAGAGAAGTGCAGGTGTAGCATCAGTACAACCGACCCCATGTACCGAGTAAGTGCCGATCCTAACATCGGCGAAGTAGTGACGAGTCTAGGACACGACAAATAATATCACCTTTGCAGTTTAAATAAAATATAACAAGAAATAACCACAAGAAATTAACAGTAGGTACATTAACGGGGAAACATGCTGGGAAAAAGGGATAGCAATTACTGAAATGATGGAACGAAGAAACAATCCAAATATCCAAAAATAATAACGGGAATTAACAACACGAAATAAACAAGTGAAAAGAAATGACACGACATGTCCCCTCGTGCATATTTTTAGCATAACACGGCACGGAATGTCCCCTCATGCATAACAATATAAAATATGGCACATAATGTCCCTCGTGCATAAACAACATAAACATGACACGGAATATCCCCTCGTGCATAAAATATCACAATCACGGCACATAATGTCCCCTCGTGCATATATATATCATCAACACGGCACAGAATGTCCCCTCGTGCATAATAATCATATCCACGACACAGAATGTCCCCTCGTGCATAAACAACATAAATATGGCACGAAATATCCCCTCGTGCATAACAACATAAAATATGGCATGAAAATCCCCTCGTGCATACAACATAAAAACAACAGTTGGCATGAAAATCAACAATAAGAAACCTTAAATGCACGGAATAATCAACAAGAATAATACCGTCCCGGCAAAGGACACAGCTATAACCAATCCTACACAAGTGTATAATCCAACATAAAGTTCCTCAACCAATCAACTACTCAACAATACCCATAACTAGGAATTTTCACCAAATGAATAGCTATCAAATTGATATTAAACCTATAAACACAGTAAAATCCAATAAATATCAAATAATTGTAAATATCCGACTCACGGTCATGCTTGACAACAACATATAGGTACTCGTCACCTCACCTATACATTGAACATGGAATAGACACGTAGCAATTAGGACTCAATACCTAATCCCTCAAGCTAAGGTTAGGCCAAACACTTACCTCGGCTCCAAGAATCCAAATCAAGCCTCTAGCACCGCTTTTCCTTTCGAACCCGACTCCAAATCAATAGTATCTAGACATAATTGACTCAATAACATCAATAAATGCTAAACAAATCAATTTTAAATGCTTAATTATAGATTTCCCAACATTCTTCTCAAAAATCCAAAAATGGACCCCAGGCCCGCTTGGTCCAAACACGAGGTTCGGACTAAAACCAGATCATTCATTCCCCCACGAGTCCGAATATATAATTTATTTTGAAATCCGACTCCAAAACGATGTCAAATTTCAAAAATAATAAAAAAAGCCCTAACTATACCCAAAATCCCAATTTTCTACCCTTAATCAAATGATTTTAGGCCTAGAATCTAGTGGGTGTTGATAAAAATGGAAGAAAACGAGATTAGGATTACATACCTATGAAGCTATGGTGAAAAGGTTCTTCAACAATCGCCCAAGAAGGTGTGGAGAAGAAGAAGTTATGAAAAAATGGTTTAATTACCGTAAGTGATTTGTTTTTAGACAAAATAAATGACTGGGCGAAAATAGCTTACGCGATCACGACAGGCCTACTACGATCGCGTAGAATACTGGACCTGGACCATCGCGATCGCGACCAAGCGACCATGTTCACGTAAAGTACTAGCTACCCCCCCTCTTTTTGCACTACGCGTTCGCGTAGAGCTTTTTCCCCAAGCTCCGCGTTCGCGTCCAAGGCCCTACGTTCGCGTAGGGTAATTCCACCCCCTCCTGGACTTGCTCATCGTGATCACATGCAGTGCACCGCGATCGCGAAGGTCAAAAGACCTGGACACCAAATACAGCAGAAAAAACCCCAGATTTTTCTAAGTTAAACCACCTTATTCAAGTAATCAAAACACCAAAATAACATCATAACATCGAATTAAACCTCAAAATCAATGAAATTCCTTTAAACTTCCAAAACTTCTAAATTTTTCACTTTTGATCCGACTCTCGTCAAATGAAGTCCGTTTATTACCAAATTTCACAGATAACACATATAAAATATATTAGACCTGTTCTGGGCTCCGGAACCATAATACGGGCCCGATATCACATGTTTCACATCAAATCTCATTTTCAAAGGCCTTTATATTTTTCAGAAAATAATTTTCTTCAAAAATTCATTTCTCGGACTTGGGACCTCGGAATTCGATTCCGGGCATACCCAAGTCCCATAATTTTCTACGGACCCTCGGGGACCGTCAAATCACGGGTCCGGATCCGGGTCTGTTTATCAAAAATGTTGACCAAAGTCAACTTTATTCAAATATTTATTATAAAATTATTATTTTATCAATTTTCCACATAACGGCTTCCCGGCTACGCATCCGGGATGCGCACGCACAAAGGGTGAGATAAAAGGAGGCTTTCATGGCCTCGGGACATAGATTTAGCTAAAAGTAGAGGGGATGACCTTTAGGTCATCACCTTTAAGTAGTGATTATTCTAAGGTACTTTTCTGCATAATTTTTTGTTGTTTATTAGACTTTATTTTCTTTCCTCTTCGTTTATAGGGAATTTGTTAGTTTCTTGTTTTCTTGAGTAGTCTCTTATTGAGTTGCTCTTATTTATTCCTGCATGTGATAGATTTTAAAGAATTGATGAATAAAAATCTGTAACTTTTAGGTTGTGAAAATAATATCTACTTTAATTAGAACTTTTATGAGATTCTGATTCGTCGAGAGCACTAACTTAAAGCTCGGCGATTGATTCAACTCAAAAGTCTCAGTTTGTTTTTGAATTCAAAAAGAGTACTACTAACTTACCTTTGTGCTTTGATCTTAACCCCCCATCCCCCCACCCCCTTTTCACCCTCCTCTTTTCTGTTTTTTTCTTCCTTTTCTTTACCTACTTCTCTTAACTGTATTTGTTCTATCACAAAATTTTGACTCGAACATATATAAAAAAAAACTGTAAAAGATATTTATTAAATTATCTTTTTTATAAATTTGGTTTAACCTCTGAATTATTCTTTCTCAAATCGATCCCTTTTATCTTGATTATTTTCTATCAACAAGTCGACCTATTCATAGTGGAAGCAGTAGATAGAGGTTGTTGCACCATTCTTGCTCTGATGGGTTAAACTACATTTGCTTCATCGGCCATTATTTTTTTTGTGTGTTTTAGTTTTTTATTGTGCTATGTGCTCAAACCCCTAATAATCCCCCCACTTGATAAAGGTAAAAGTTATCCTATACTTTGATTCTTTGCTTTAGCATTGTTCAATGATTTTATTTCCTATGATATATAGGCATAGTTAGAGTTAACTTTCCCTAAAATCAATTTTATAACTTTAGTGCAGCAAACTAAAAGTTGAATAAGATTATCTGATGTATTTAACAATCAACATAGCAAATGGTGTTGCTATCTTGCTTCTTCTTGGAACTTTTTTCTCTGCTATATCCCCTCCTTTCATCTCTTAATCTTCCAAAAAGATCTTAAACAATTGATTTTCGCTAAGACTATGCTAATGCAATTCAAAAAATGTCTTTTTTTTTTCAAAATATTTGTTTTGTTTCATTGCTTTGTGTAATCGATAAGACATGACGCATGCCTGAGATAGAAGTTGTTTTTTCTGTTGGCTGCACCTCGTAAAATTTTTTTCCTTACAGATTGACTTGAACATTTATAATAGAAAACCCATAAAATACTATCTCATTGATGAATTTGTTTGAAATATTAAGTCATTCCGAATTAACCCCTTTTAGCCACTATTATTTATAATGAACAACTCGACGTCTCCATAGTGGCAGCAGTAGGTAAAAGCCTAACTTATTCCGAATCGACCCCTTTTTGCCAGTGATTATTTACTATCAACAAGTCGACGCATCCTTTGTGTAAGCAGCAGAAAAAAGCCGTTCCACAACTGTTGTTCTTATACCAATTACTTCTTTGTTTTAGTCTTTTTATTATGTGTTTAATCCCTAATAATTAATTTTCCCTGCTCATAATGGTAAAGCTTATCCTAATCCTAAACTTTGTATTTTTTGCTTATTTAATTTCAGTCGGTTATTCTCTCTGTATTCTCAATAGAAACTTCCTGCCTCTCTCTGGTTTCTTTTTGTCTTTTTCTTTTCAAGTTTGTGAGAGAGATTTACTTTTTCTATGCAAAGGGGAAAAACATGTTTCTACTAGAAGGAGAGATGGAGTTATTGAATAAGCGCTCGAACATTTTGCTAATATTTTAGGTAGAAAATTGTTCTTACAAAATAACTAACTGTTTGGAATAGAAATGTCCACAAACATAGATATTGCAATGCCAGGATCATCTTCAGGTACATGTAATGCAAGAAGCTCAACTCCAGCAGCTACTGCACATAGAGGTATGTATCTATTTGCCAAGACTATAGTCTCATAATATCATATTATTGTCTCTTCCCATAACGTTGTCATAATTTATCATGTACAGGTAAAACAAATTTAAAAGTCGAATTACATAATTATGACTTGTTGCTACAAAATTATGTACATTTAAAAAAGGTTCCAGATTGTAAATTTTGTGGAGTAAAAAGATTCTAATATGAATCACTAAACTTTTGTTGTGGTAGCGGATCAATAAAATTGATTTCTCACCGAATTCCTACAGAGTTACGGAATTTATACTCAGGCAACACTGAAGAATCTAAACATTTTCGTACTTATAGTAGAACCTACAATAATATGTTTGCAATCACCTCCCTTGGTATTAACTACGATAGAGTATTAACAAAGTGAAATCATGGTATATATATATTTAAAGTTCAGGGACAAATGTATCACTTTATTAACAATTTAATTCCTTCAGCAAAAAGAGCAAAAAATTTACAATTGTACTTTTATGATAACGAAAATGAGATAAGGAATCGAATGAGCTTATCAGATGTACTAGGGGTTAATCCATATTCAATTTTTCTGAGGTCATTAACAAATGTACCAAAATTATCTGACTTCTACATTGCACTTAAATCTGATTCTGGTTTAGACCAAAGAACATAGAACTTACCTACTTCATTCGAAGTTGGGGCAATATAGATAGAAGAACAAACAAATAACAACATTTTCACACCGCATATTTGAATATACACTCATAGTAACAGAAGTCAGTTGGTAAATTATTATTATGAATGTTATAACCCATTACAATATCCATTGTTATTCTCATAAGGTCAGAATGGATGGCATTGTGGAATTAAAATAATTAAGAAAACATACAGTTATTCAAGTCACAAAATTTACTGTGAATGCGAACAACTGCCAAGTATAACAAACATGACTTCAATTGATGGACTACTTGCTATGGAATCTGAACTTTTATCAAAAGGAAAACCGAAAAGAGAAATGATTTCTTGCCGTGAATATTATTGTTACAAAATTCAAATAAGAGAGAATGAACCAAATGAAACTTTACATTCTGGAAGGATGTTTCAACAGTATATTGTTGACCAATACATAAAACTTGAGACAAAAAGACTAGATTTCTTTTCCTTTAACCAAGATTTATTCAGAAGTACAGTACTACAAGGGATTCTTGATTTGTTAAGACAAGGAGAAAGCGATGCCTCAAATATTGGGAAAAAAATATTCTTCCTGTTAGTTTTATTGGAGGCTCGAGAGATAGGCATCGACGATATATAGATGTTATTGCATTAGTACAATGTTATGAAAAATCTGACATATTCTTGGCAATGACGTGGAATTCTTCTTGGCCTGAAATAAAAAAAATATTTACTACCATTTGAAGAAGTTCAAAATAGGCCTGATCTAATCAGCCGAGTATTTAGAGCAAAAGTAAAGGAACTTGAAAAAGATATATTTAAAAAGAACATTTTTGGAAAGGTTGCATCTTTTATGTATACTATAGAATTTAAAAAAATGTGGCCTTTCACATGCTCATATTCTGATTATACTTGAAGATAGATATAAATTATTAACACCAAAGGCTTATGATAAATTTGTTTCTGCTGAACTACCTGATCGCAACATAGATTCCCCTTTACATTCACTTGTGACTAAACACATGATTCATGGACCTCTTGTGGCTATTTAAACCCGTCCAATTATTGCACGAAAAGGGACATTTGTAAGTTTCAATATCCTAAAGAATTTGCAGAACATACAACAAAAGGGAAAAAATCATATGTTATTTACAGAAGACGACAAATAGAGACACCTCTAGAAGTTAGAGGACACAATATTGATAATTCTTGAATTGTTCCTTACAATCCCTTTTTACTTAAGATTTTTAATTGTCATATTAACGTTGAAATATGTTCTGACATTAAAGTTGTCAAATATCTTTATAAATACATTTGTTAAGGTCATGACAAAATTGCATTTTATGTGCATGGTAATGATACAAATGTTCATATAGATGAAATTAAAGAATACCAATCAGCTAGATGGGTCTCTCCGCTAGAGACATCATGGCGTCTATTTGTTTTTTCTATAAGTGAAATGACTCCGAGTGTTATGCAGCTTCAGTTACATCTTGAAGGACAACAATTTGTATCCTTTAAAAGTACCCAAATTGTACATCAAATTGTAAATAATCCTATGACAAGGAAGATAATGCTAACAGAATTTTTTGTTATGAGTAACACTAGAAAAGATGCTAAGCTCTAAATTTATTATATAAAGAGTTCCCAAAGTATTTTGTATGGTCACTAACTGACAAAATATGGTCGCATCGGAAACGAGATACTGCTATTTGGAAGAATTGTAACATGTCATCCAACAGAAGAAAAAAGATATTATCTAAGGCTACTTTTAATGAATGTAAGAAGACCTAAATCATATGCAGATCTTTGCAACGTCAATGGAAAATGCTGTGATTCATTTAGGAAAGCTACAGAAAAGAGAGGCTTATTACATTGTGATAATAATTTAATTGGATGTATGTCTGAAGCTATGAGTTATCAAATACCTTATAGTTTAAGATGCTTATTTGCTACATTATTAGTTTATTGCAATGCTGCAAATCCAAGTTATGGGAAAAATTTGAAGAACCTATTTCTCAAGATTTCAAGAGAATTCCAAATATGGGAACAAAAGAGATTGGGCATTTAGTTTTGGATCATATTAACAAAGTTTTACATTCAATGGGACACAATATATACGAATTCAAATTTGCTTATGGAATTGTTGTACTTCTTTCACCAGCTAACGAGGCAAAAGATGTTCAGTTTGAGAGAAATATAATAGTAAGTGAAGAAGATTTACTCTTAGAAAAGAAATTAAACTCTGTACAAAGAATAGCATATAACATTATTCTTGATAAAGTATATTCTGATAAACCGGGAGAATTTTTCATTGACGGTCCTGGAGGTACACAAAAAACATTCTTGTATCAAGCTTTGTTAGCTAATATAAGATCAAAAGGTTTTATAGATTTATCAACTTCAAGTTCTGGTGTTGCAGCTTCAATTCTATCCGATGGACGAACTGCTCATTCGCGTTTAAAAATTCCTATAGACATTGATGAGAATTTTACATGTAATATTAGTAAACAAACTGCATTAACAACTCTAATTCAAGATTCGAAGTTAATTGTCTAGGATGAAGTCTCAATGGAAAAAAAGAAAATGGATGAAGCTTTTGATACTCTTTTAAAATATCTCGTGAATAAGAATATACTTTTTGGTGGTAAAGTTATAGTGTTTGGAGGAGACTTTCGGCAAACACTTCCTGTTGTTCGCAGTGGGAAGAAGGAAGACTTTATTTGTGAAGGCTTACTATATTCGGATATTTGGAATGACCTTGAAAAGCTGTGTTTATCAGAAAATGTGCGTGCAAAAGAAGATCCTGCTTTTTGTGAGTATTTAATGAGAATTAAAAATGGAGAAGAAGAAACTAATAACTCCAACAAAGTTGAAATTTTGTGTAATTTTATCATTCCTTTTACCATTGAAACACAATCTTTAAATCAATTATTCGATCAATATTACGTATCCAGATCTACCTATATTCTTTTCTAATACATCTTCTATTACTTCCCGTGTTATCTTAACTACAAAAAAATGATTTTTTTGATGAAATAAATGACATGCTTGTACATCAACTTCCAAACAATGTTACGATATATACTGCAATTGATGAAACTACATAACCAAGCAACCAATTCCAATTAAAAGATTTTTTGCGCACATTAAATCCTCCTAAATTGGCGCCTTACAAGTTAACTTTGAAAAAGAATTATCCCGTTATATTATTGCGAAATTTAAATCTTTGCAAAGGATTATGTAATGGTACAAGGTTAATATGTCACGACTTTAAGACACATATAATAAGTGCTACTATTGCAAGTGGTGATTTAAAAAATATATATGTATTCATTCGGAAAATACCACTCTTATCGTCACAAGATGAAAAGTTACCAGTTGCTTTCAAAGAACACAATTTCCACTTTGATTATGTTTTGCAATGACAATTAACAAAGCTCAAGGTCAGACATTAGATATTGTTGGCATTTATTTACGTGAATCAGTATTCTCTTATGGTCAACTCTATGTTGCTTTATCTAGAGCAAAAAGTTCAAAAAGTGTAAAGATATATTTATGTCAATGACGATTCATTACTTCTCTTCCAATCTGTATAGACATGGCTAATGATACACTCAGGCGCTTACAAGTAACTGCATGAGTAACCAATTGCTATTTGTGAATCATGTGTGGTACACTACTAGGTCTATGATATTTCAGATTTCAAATAAAGTTCGTCTCATCCATCTTTTTTGGTCTTTCTTACGAATTCATGCTGGCTATTTCGCAAGGTAAACTTTACTAACAAAGCTAAGGTAGCGAACTGCATCAATATCAATTGCTTTCTTTACTGTTCTGCATTTTTTACGCTTCCATTTATATTCATATTGTCTTTCATTTTCTTTCTTTAATCAGTTTATTGCCTTCTAGCTTGATCAGTTTCTCTATTCATTGGTCTTCTCCATTGCGTTTATGATGATTAGGTTGCGTTTATGACCCCGGGGCAACATTTACCTTGTGGCACCTCGACCCTGGGGCAACATTGCCTTCTAGCTTGATCAGTTTATTGTCGTTGTTTTACTTTGCCGGGGCCATAAAGGTTGCGACAAGGAAATCAGACCTTTTTAAAGTAAAACAAAAGGATTATGAAATGCTAAGGGAGTGCGTGTCCCAATTTCAAATGGAGCACATGGAGTTGCCACCGATCACAGATGATTGGCCTGTTCAAGCTTTCACTCAAGGTTTGAATGAACGAAGTTCGATAGCGTCACGTCAACTGAAGCAAAATTTGATCAAATATTCGGCGGTGACCTGGGCCGATGTACATAATTGGTATTAATCAAAGATCAGGGTCGAAGATGATCAATTAGGAACTCCTTCCGGTTTGGTATATCCCAACAGGTCCGCAACCAGAAATCAGAGGGACATCGATAGGGAACCTCGGTCGAACAATGAACGATATCAGCCATACATCGTAGACCGCAGGAACGACGGCCCAGGACGCAACTCCACCCGAAATAATCGAAGACGTAATCGAGGACAGAGTTCTCGGGGACTCCTAAGCAAAAGTAGTTTTGATAAGCATGTCGATCCCACAGAGGCACCTCGATTTTTGGAGTGTAACTTCAATGTCGATGCATCAGGTATCATATCGGCAATTGGAAGAATCAAAGATACCAGATGGCCCAGTACAAACCGATCCTTCCCAAAGAAACCCCAATCAAAAGTGTAAGTATCACAACACACACATGGCCACAGAACCGAGGATTGTAGGCAATTAAAAGAGGAGGTAGCCCGTCTATTCAACAAGGGTCACCTTCGAGAGTTCTTAAGTGATCGAGCCAATAATCATTTTAGAGAAAGGGACGCCAACAGGAAAAATGAGCAGGAGGAGCCACATCATGTGATCTATATGATCGTCGGAGGGGTCGATATTCCACAAGGGCCCGTGTTCAAATGCACTAAGGTATCAATTACTAAGGAAAACCGGACCCGAGATTATGTGCCAGAAGGCACCGTATCATTCAACGACGAAGAAGCAGAAGGAATTTCTCAACCTCACAATGACGCTATGGTAATTTCTATATTTATGAATAAATTTCAAGTTAAGCGTGTTTTAGTGGATCTAGGTAGCTCGGAAAATATCATCCGATCGAGGGTCGTGGTGCAGCTCAGCCTACAAGACCAAATCGTTCTGGCAGCTCAGGTCCTGAGCGGTTTCAACATGGCCAGCGAAACAACCAAAGGAGAAATCATCCTACCGGTGAACGTGGATGGAACTATTCAAGACACCAAGTTCCACGTGATAGAAGGTGACATGAGGTACAACACCCTATTCAGGAGGCCCTGGATTCACAATATGAGGGCAGCCCCTTCGACTCTCCACCAAATGATGAAATTCACTACAGCGGACGGGGTAAAAACAGTATACGAGGAGCATCATGCTGCAAAGGAAATGTTCGCGGTCGATGAGGTGATACTGATATAGGCACTTACAACGTTAAAGGGATCAGACAACAAATGAAAACAGGAAGCCAAATAGCAACCACAGTCACCGGCCTCAACTGAATTGGAGAAGCAAGGAATGGAGGACGAAGAAGATGACGATTATTGGACCCCTCAAACTTTCATTATTTCTGAAGATTCCGATGCCACCAAATAAACAGTCGAAGAGCTGGAACAAGTCATATTGATCGAGTACCTGCCCGAACGAAAGGTATACCTGGGTACGGGGTTAACCCCCGAACTCAGGAAAAAACTCATTAAATTTATTATTGATAACATGGATTATTTTGCTTGGTCCCACTTAGACATGACAGGGATCCCGCCATAAATAACAACACATCGATTGAGCTTGGACCCGAAGTTCAGGCCAGTGAAGCAAAAGAGAAGGCCCCAGTCCGAGGTAAAACATACATTCATCAAGGACTAGATAACTAAACTTCTCAAAATATGATCTATTCGGGAAGTAAAATATCCCAAATGGTTAGCAAATGTAGTCGTAGTCCCTAAAAATTGAAAAAACTTAGAATGTGTGTAGATTATACGAATTTAAACAGATCATTCCCCAAAGACTCTTTCCCTCTACCTAACATCCATCGTATGATCGATTCCACGGCCGGCCACGATATCCTTAGTTCTCTTGACGCCTACTCCGGGTACAATCAAATTCAAATGAACCCGGAGTATCAGGAGAAGATTTCATTCATCACTAAGTATGGAACGTATTGCTATAACGTAATGCCTTTTGGGCTAAAAATGAAGGTGCTACCTACCAACGCCTAGTAAATAAAATGTTCGAAGAACAAATAGGTAAGTCAATGGAAGTATATATTGATGATATGCTAGTTAAGTCCCTGCACGCAGAGGACCATTTGACATATTTGTAGGAAACATTCAAGATACTGAGAAAATACAAAATGAAGCTCAATCCTGAGAAATGTGCTTTCGGGGTCGGTTCGGGAAAGTTCCTTGGCTTTATGGTGTCAAATCGGGGGATCAAAATCAACCCCAATAAAATCAAATCTATCGAAGACATCACAATCGCAGACAACATTAAATTCATACAAAGGCTGACATGGCGGATAGCTGCCTTAGGTCGATTTATCTCGAGATCGTCATATCGAAGCCATATATTCTTATCACTACTCAGGAAGAAGAACAATTTCACCTGGACCCCGGAATGCCAGCAGTGGTGAATCTCAAGCCCGCCATTGCTTCATACTCCAAAGGAAGATGAAAAGATCTATTTGTACATAGCAGTCTCAGAAATTGCGGTAAGTGGTGTCCTAGTTCGAGAAGAGCAAGGTACGCAATTTCCTATTTATTATGTAAGTCGAACTCTAGGAGAAGCAGAAACTCAACATCCACACTTAGAAAAATTGGCACTAGCTCTAATAAGTGCCTCTAGGAAGCTAAAACCATATTTTCAATGTCACCCAATATGTGTGTTAACCACTTACCCGCTTCGTAGTGTCTTACATAAGCCCGATCTGTCAGGCCGATTGGCCAAATGGGCCGCCGAACTCATTGGGGACGATATCGAGTATTAACCCCGAATGGCCATCAAGTCTCAAATTTTATCAAAATTCATGGCCGACTTCACGCTAGCCCTCGTACCTGAAGTCGAAAAGAAACTTTTGTTAAAATCGGGTACATCATCAGGGGTGTGGACCCTTTTTACAGACGACACTTTGAATGTGAAAGGGTCCAGGCTAGGCATCATTTTGAAGCCTCCCACGGGCAACATTATTAAGAAGTCTATTAAAACTTCTAAGTTGACTAATAATGAGGCCAAGTACGAGGCCATTATTTCAGGTCTCGAACTAGCTAAAAAATTGGGAGCGGAACTAATCGAAGTTAAATGTGACTCCCTACTGGTAGTAAACCAAGTAAACAGAACCTTCGAGGTTCGAGAGGATAGAATGCAACGGTATTTGGATAAGCTGCAGGTGACATTACGTCATTTTAAAGAATGGAATTTGCAGCATGTACCTCGAGAACAGAACAGTGTAGTCGATACCCTTGCAAATCTGGGATCGTCGGTCGAGGATGGAGAAATCAGCTCGGGGACTGTCGTTCAACTCTCAAAGTCAGTAATCGAAGAAGGTCACCCTGAGATAAACTCCATGAGCCTAACCTGGGATTGGAGGAATAAATATATCCAATATTTGAAAAATGGAAAGCTCCCATCGGAACCTAAAGAATCAAGGGCTCTACGAACAAAAGCTGCTCGATTCACATTGGCTGAGGATAGAACATTGTACAGGAGGATGTTCGACGGACCATTAGCAGCATGCTTGGTACCAGAGGATACCGATTATTTCATACGAGAAGTACACAAGGGTACTTATGGGAACTCCGGTGCCGAATCACTAGTTCACAAAATCATCAGAGCAGGATACTATTAGGCCAATATGGAGAAGGACACTAAAGAATTCGTTCGAAAATGTGATAAGTGTCAAAGGTATGCACCAATGATCCACCAACCCGGGAACAAGTTCGTTCGGTCCTATCCCCATGGCCATTTATGAAATGGGGGATGGATATCATCGGCCCTCTGCCATCAGCCCCAGGTAAAGCTAAATTCAGTTTATTTATGACTGACTATTTCTCTAAATGGGTTAAAGCATAGGCCTTCGATAAAGTCAGAGAAAAAGAAGTTATAGACTTCATTTGGGATCACATCATATGCCGATTCGAGATATCTGCCGAGATTGTATGTGACAATGGAAAGCAATTCATCGGCAACAAGGTAACAATGTTTCTCGAAGACCATAAAATGACGAGAATCTATCGACACCATAACTTCCTAGCGAAAACGGACATGCCGGATCAACAAACAAGACCATCATTCATAATCTGAAGAAAAGGTTGAACGAAGCCAAAGGAAAATGGAGAGAAATTCTACTCGAAGTCCTTTGGCCATATCGAACAACGTCGAAATCCAGTACGGGGGAAATGCCGTTTTCCTTAGTATACGGTGCTGAACCCTTAATCATGGTTGAAGTCGAGGAACCCAACACCATATTTTGATACACAACAGAAGGATCAAATCATGAGGCTATGAATACCAGCCTCGAACTATTAGATGAGAAATGAGAAACATCCCTTGTTCGAATGGCCAACGCAAAAACAACGCATCAAAAGGTATTGTAATCGAAGGACCAACCTTCGCCATTTCGGAATGGGGGACTTGGTTCTGAGAAAAGTCATCCTCAACAATCGAGACCATAACGAAGGAAAACTCGGCCCAAATTAGGAAGGACCATATTAAGTCCTTGATATTGTCGGAAAGGGATCTTACAAGCTAGGCAAGATAACCAGCGAACAACTACCAAATAATTAGAACATCTCACTCCTCAAGTGATATTATTGCTGAGGTATGAACTTCTCCTTTTTCATTTACATTTTACACTAACTTATTTTCAGGTGTTCTAGTGAAGGTATCGAAGTTCTTATCTAGCAGGAAGATATAAGGACCTTAAATCACGTGTTGCACTCTTTTTCCCTTCGACCGATTTTTATCCCAAATGGGTTTTGCTGGCAAGGTTTTTAACGAGGTAACCATTGATCGTGCTGACTTAGAGTATCTGAGTTTCTTTACATTCAACCTTGAATACTGGGGGGAATCACCCTGGGATGTTCTGTTTTCAAGGAAAATACTTTGTATCCAAGGGTCTCGATAGGAAAACTTTATAATGGGCCAAATGATTGAATGAACTGTGTCCGTATAGATTATCCGAGACCTAATGGCAAAACATGTACGCATGTATGAACTATTCAAAGAAGTACTTTTACTTACCAAATATCTTGTGCCTTAATGAAAATTCCTACTTTACAAACTCCATACTTATGATTTCTTATGAAAACTGGATCTAGGTCCAAGTACAACTACACCTCGAATGAACAACCCCATACTCGGGGAATGTTATCAAAGTCAACATGTTCGAACTATCTAACTTCAAAACGGTAAGACCTCAAAGAGGAAACCCTCGATTTATAGGCCAAGGCCACCATTCTTGAGGACTACCACTTTGAACAAGTTTGAAGTGTTATTGGGAAAATAATCCCAAGAGGCATACCCAAAGGCTACGGCCAAACTAGTGCGGCTCGGAGACGTCCGAATCCCGCAATAAAAACAGGCCTTCAAATTCTTTGATAATTGGTTAAAAAGGGATACCCCCGGAAAAATAATCAAAGGGCTTCAATAATATTAGCCCTCGAAAAACGTTAATAGGTATCGAATTATTTAAATAAAATTTGTGCTAAGGCATAAAAAGTAAAGGGGTTTCGGTCAATATTAAACCCTCAAAAAACCTAATGGGTAGAAAATTCATGCTAAGGCATAACAAAATTTTTATAAAGTCTTTAAGACGAAAAAGGGAAAAAAGCCATTCTTCTAAGGCCATATCAGATCGGATTCAAAGAGCCTAAGGGCCATTACATTTTAGAGTATGAGAATACGTTCTTACTCAATTCAAACCTAAGGGTTTCACTACTTCGAGCTCAAGTGAAAACTCACTCGAATGCAGTTCGAGAATCCGTTCTCACTCAAAGAAAATCTAAGGGTACTATTACTTCGAGTTCGAGTACTTTACTCGACTGTGAGAGCAGTATTATTGTGACTTTAGGTCAACTTTCCCAAATCCTAAGTCTTACATATATTATGAAGTATGCTAAAATCTTACAAGGCACGAAGCAGATTTGACGTTATCACAAGGAAAAAATTGAGAAGAAATTAAAAAAGGAATTATTTTTATATATATACTTGAACAAAAGTATGTACAAAAGACCGAAAAAGGTCCTACACAAAAGAAAAGAAAAAAGTACAAGTCCTAGCTATGCTTGGGGGCAACTCCTTCCTAGGGGGAAGTTTCTTCCTCGGGCCCCTCACCTTTGTCGGACCCGCTCTTGCTACCCTTATCGTCGTCTTCATCATCAGAAGAGGCTAATAGCCTGGCGCCGGCTTCGTGCATCTTTGCTTGAGCTATCTCCTCAAAAAGGTCGAAGCCTCAGGCATGAATCGCCTTGAGGGTCTCCCTCTGGGATTGGCACTTAGCCAGCTCAGCTGTCCATTGTGCTCGATTGGTAGCCTCCCTCAGTTGAGCTTGAGCAGCCTCAGCGTCAGCCAAGTATATGTCTACTAACTTGTCAGCCTGGATCTTCACTTTTTCGGCTCAGCCTGGGCCTTAGCAAGTTCAGCCTCGAGCTCTTCGATCCTCTTGGCCTGAAACGAACTCTTCTCCCTACCATTCCGAAGTTGGACTTAGGCCGATGATAGTTGAGCCAAGTCGGTCTCTTTTTCCGCAGCAAGGCGGTCCATGCCTTCTTTCCACCTATGGCAGTCAGCTTTAACTTGATCGACCTCCCCCCGCAACAGCTTGATCTTCTCAATTTTTTGCTGCAACTGTGACATCGAAATGTTAGCTTCCACCCTTGTATCGAGCCCGTACTTTTTCAAAAGAATAGTTACCTGCTCGTTCAACTCAATTTCCTCCTTACGGTCCCTAGCCAAGTTTGCTCGGAGGTCTCTGACCTCCCCATCTTTTTTCCCACAGAGGAGCTTGAGAGAATTTCTCTCCTCCGAAATCCTTTGAATATCGGCCTCACATTGGCTTAAGTCAGCCCGAGACTTAGAGAAAACCTGCATGAGAAAATATAGAAGTTAGACAGAAAGAAGGAAAAGTGAAAGAAAACTACATCAACAAAATTAACACTTACCCGACTCAGAAGGCGTTGGGCCTCTTCGAAGAGGGTGGATGCGTCGTTAAGTTTAGAGGCATCATCAACCCCGGTAAAGCAATGCCGAAAGGGATCCTCCTCACTGGGGACTCCGGCTATTTCAGGGGTCCTTATATCCGGAGCATCTATTATGGCCTCCTCGGAGAAGCCGGTAGAGAAGGTGAGTGACTTTCTGTCACTGCCCCGAGCGAGTCTCTAGAGGCGCTTTTTTCAGCCCTAGGGGTCTCGGAACCAGCCCCCTCTGGTATTTTTTTTTTGATGAGGGATAACCTCGACCTCGGGTGATACACGGACTTTTCCCAAATATTTCTTCGAAACCTCCTCATCACGAGGCATGGTCTCGGAAACAACTGCCGGCTTAGAGGACTTGGTGGTCTCGGCGGTCTTCCTTACTCGAATCACCAGTGCCGATTTATCACCCTCGTCTTCCTCTTCTTCTTCTTCTCTCGGCTTTTGGACTGACTCTATAGTCAGAGGGATAACATTTCCCCTGCGTATTTGAGATGGAGCCTTTTTTGGTTTATGGTCCTCGGGTGTTGAGACCCTCTTCCTCTTATTATCTTTCACCGGCTTCGGAGCCGGGGTCATAGCTTCTTCCTCACTGCTCGAGGCATCCAAGAAACTACTGCACGACAAAGGAAGATGTAAAAAAGCAAAAATGGAAACTTGGAAATTAATGAGAAAAGTGTTACTACGCTTCGGGTTCCATTTATCGGGAAATGACATTTTCTTATTTGGGATGAGGTCACAGGTCCTTACCCGAACAAACCAACTCATCCAACCCTGGTCCTTGTCCTCGTCGATACTCGAGAACAACGCCATGGCCGCCAAAGATTCGAGGGCTGTATAACCTGATGAGGTGGTCGAAGGTGAACGACAGCCTCTCGACTTTGCTGGAGAAGAACTGGAGCATGATCACGATGCGCCAGAAAGAAAGGTGAATTTGGCCAAGAGTCACTTGGTATTTCTTGCAGAAGTCTATGGTAACTGGATCGAGGGAACCCAAGTTGAAAGGGTAAGTGTAAATACTTAGAAACCCCTCCACTTGGATAGTAATTCTTTCATCGGGAGAAGGGATCTCTACAACTTTGTCCACTCACTTGCAATACCTTTTTACATCCTCGAGATATCCCACTGTTATCGAGCAGATATATCTCGATACATGCTCTCATCGGCCAGGTACTGATGGTGCGTTCTCGACTTTGAAGTCGAACTTTAAAACATACGGGGAACATTGATGCGTGGCTAGAATTCATGATTTTAAGCATTATATACCTTGCATTTTATGTGCTTTAATGATAAAAATACACGTCATATGTGCCTAATGGAGTTTATTTAATGTGTAGGTGAATTGGAAATGGAAGCCGAGCTAAATGAGAGCATAAACGTCGGAAAATACGTGCAAGAGTCGAAAAGGAGCGATCCGGGACAAGCCTGGCGTTACCCAGGCGTTAGAGCCATAACACCAGGGG